>PVJC01043350.1:0-14551 GCA_004026665.1 Murina feae
GCTTTTATTATAGAAGATAGTCTCCCTTTCTGTCCTCTATATGCCATCCCACTGATGTTACCAGTTTTCACTTGCCTTACTACGTACTATTATGATAATACATTTTGTTCTGTCCTGCTCATGACTTCCTGTAGAGCTTACAGTTTACTTCATTAACCAAATGTCCATGCCACTCAGTTTATAAGTCTTATTCCAGGCAGTTCTACCCTATATGTTCCCTCTCCATATACAGGATGGGGCAAAAGTAGGTTTACAGTTGTTCAATAATAAATAAATGATACTACAAGAATAAACTCGTGTTTCACATACTCACAACTGTAAGACTACTTTTGTCCACACTGGCTGTTGTAGATCTCATTGCACAGAATATAATTTACCACATTGTTGTGCAAACGTACTTCTCCAAGAGACATTTGACATAATGGGGAAGTTGAAACATGTCTTATGATACCTTTATGATGCTGCCACTAATAGTAAACCCAAGAACTCGAAACTGTCTTTTTCTCTATTCTTATTGCCATATCTCATAGTGACTCCTCCCTCGTGTAGTCCACTATACTTCAGAGATGCTTCAGACCTGCAAATGAAAGGGACTACTGTATGATATATACAGAGCTAATATAAGTCACTTACTTAGGTATAAACTCATGCATTTTTCCTTTCAATAACATCTTGATATTTTCTTTCCTTGGTTTCTCCCCAGGATCCTGTAAACTAGGGCCGTAATTGTTCTGACTGGTGTATCTCATTTTATTTATTTTTCCATTTGCTTAAGTAACTTTAGATCTAACCTTTAGTTTGGTCTCTGGAAGATTAAAGTCTTTGATTTCCCAACATGTTCTTCCCATTCATTGTAGTGAGTGGACCTGGACTATGAGTTCAGAATTTTGAGTTTTGGGCTTCATCACTGAACTTAAAACCTTGCATGATTCATATCACTTCAGGAGACTTCAATTTTATCATTAAAATACTGGGAGTATTTTTAGTGAAATCTCTAGGGTTCTTGTTCCACTATGATCATGCAATCCTCTCCTGAAAGGTGTTTTTGATTTTAACACCAACTGATTCTTCAGATTTACTACCCTGTAATATAGTCTCTGCTATTTATTTACTGTTTTTGTCCTCCATTAAGAATAAGTAAATCGACAAATTTCCTGTAGAGAAACTCAAAATTCTTGAATACTTTTTGGAAGGGGAGATGTTTTGTCACAATTCATTTTGCATGGGAGATAGTTTAGAATTCAAAGACATTTGAAATTATGAACTTGAGAAGAATTCATATTGAACACAGGGAATTATATATTCTCTGAAAACTTTTCAACTTGAGTTAGGATCACCTATAGTGTTTAGCATAAGGACTATTGCTAAGCCTCATTATCTGAAAAACATTGAGAAAACAATCACCAACATTTGTTCTTAATTGACAAATGACTCATCCAAATAAGCTCTTTTTCATGAAACTTTCTTTTCATCTTTATCACTTCATTTGGGGCACCTTAATTGTGTTAAGTAGTGAAACTTTTTTTTCTCTAGACACCATGGTTTCAGAGGTTTATGAACAAGATCACATTAATTCCAGTGAAAAAACGCCAAATATTAAATTTGACACTCCCATGGATGAAGCAGATATATCCGTGTCTCTCACATCCTAACTCCTTCCTGTCAGCACTTACATTTTGAGAATGTACATATGTATGAACTATCCTCATGTAAACTTTCTTTGCCCAGCTCTTCTCTTCTCCAGGAATCTTAGAGCTGTCTGCCTGCCTGTGTAGTACCTGTGTATCACAGTTCTTTACATCCCGGTTATCTTTTCCCTTTAACAGATGACTTGCTTTATTATTGTTATGTTTTTAATGTTTAATAACCTCAGAACACGGGTCTCCTGCTCCCCCAAGGGGTGCCCCATTTCTGCTGCCTTTAAGTGCTCAGAATTTTAATGTCTTTGGCCTCAATTCTGCAAGTGGTGGTCGATATGGAGTGGTTTTGTCCAGGGTGTCACCAAGATTGAAGTCCTCCCCTTCTTCCAGCAGGCCGCAATAGGTGGCAATCTTAGCCTCCAGCTTGACTTTCATGGTCAGCAGGCTTTCTCCTCCTGGGCCTGGTGCTGACCCTCTGCATGGGTCTGGGCCACGTCTGCCTCCAGGTGCAGCAGGATCCTGTTGATCTGTACCATCTGCATGGGATAGCCCATCTCCACCTCCTTCAGGCTGCTCTCCAAACTGGCCTTCAGATTTCTCTGAGTCCAGGTTGATACTCAAGGACTGAACTATAAATCTTAGCACCATGTGTGTCATCTCAGCAGCTCCTGTCACAACAGTCTGGGAGGTGACCACTGTGGTGCTCTCCTCAATCTGCTGGGACTAGTACTTGTCTAGCTCCTCTTGGTTCTTCCAAGATAGCTCAGATGTCCACCATAATCTTGCTAAGGTTCTGAGATTTGGGGGCATCCAACTCAATGGTCAACCCAGAGTTGGCAGTCTGGTTTTATAGACCATTTACTTCCTCCTCATGGTTCTTCTTCAAGAAGAGCAGCTCTTCCTTGAGAGCCTTAATCTCTGTCTCCACTTGCAGCCCAGAGGTACTGGTGTCATCAATGACCTTTCGGAGCCATTGATGTCACTCTCCACTGGCACATGGCTAGTTCTATCTTATACTTGACTCTGACTGGCATTGTCAGTTCACAGAACAGTGTGGGCATTGTCCACCAGAATTTGCAAAGATCTGAGCCCTCAAGTCCTCAATGGTCTTGAAATAATGTTCCCAATCTCTGACCTGAGGTCCCTTCTCCTCCAGGTGTTTCTGAATTTTTCTCTCCAGTCTCTGATTATCAGCCTTCAGGCTTCTCACCTTCTCCAGGTAGGAGGTCAGGTGGGCATTCAGGCATTGCATGGTCTCCTTCTTACTCTGGATGTACCCTGTGCCCACCAGACCCCTTGTCATCCCAGCAGACAGGACCCCAGACCCCCAGCCATCCCACACCCTGGTGGAGTGGGACATCAACATCTGGGAGTCCCAGCCTCCCTTGCCTACATAGACTCTGATGGGCTACTAGCATACTGAGTAGGTGGCTGGGGGAGTGCACAGAGCTCAGGTCCAGTAGTTTGTGGAGAAGGTGAAGTATGTGCTGAAGCTCATGTTGTTCAGCGAGGAAAGCAAAAACCAAGACTCAGGTTCAAGGAGCAGTCTGACTTGCCTTATTTTTAATTCAATAAGTACTTATTGAGTAAATATGTGTATGGTACCGATATTCAAAATGACTTAGATACTTAGGTGCAGGTCCTGTATTCTAGGAGTTTTTGGTAACTAAGAGAGAATGTACAAATACAGGGTGGGCAAAAGTAGATTTATAGTTGTGAGTATGCAAAATGGAGTATATTCTTATATTATTACTAGGGGTCCGGTGCACAAAAATTTGTGCACTCAGGGGGTGGGTCGCTCAGCCCAGCCTGTGCCCTCTCACAGTCTGGGACCCCTTGGGAGATGTCCACCTGCTGGCATGCCTGGCCAGCCTGGGTGAGGGGCTGAGGGCCATTTTCAGGCTGTCCACAGCCTGTTCAGGGTTCGGGTCCCTACTGGCATGCCTGGCCAGCCTGGGTGAGGGGCTGAGGGCCATTTTCAGGCTTCCCACAGCTCCCATTGACCCAACCTCCCAGCTAAGCTGGCTGGAATCAGGTTTCTGGGGTTTATTTATCTTCTATAATTGAAACTTTGTTACTTTGAGCAGAGGCCTAGGCAGGGAACGAAGCCTCCTGTTTGCTTCAGCTCCATGGCTTCTATAATTGAAACTATGTTGCCTTGAGCAGCCGGCCTAGGCAGACAGTTTACTTCTGGTGCAACAGAAGCCTCCTACTTGATCTAGCTCTGTGGCTGTCGGCCTTCATCTTGGCTGGGTTAATTTGCATACAGCCACTCTGATTGGCTGCGGGCATGGCTTGGCTGGTGGGCGTGGCTTAGGTGTCTTGGAGTGATGGTTAATTTCATTACTCTTTTATTAGAGTAGATTATTATTAATGACTGTATTATTTGTATTATAACTTTAAACCTACCTTTGCCCACTCTTGTATGGATAGTAGGAATTTAAAGAAAATACCAAGATTGGTTAGATTGTTTCTTGCCAACTATGATTTCATCAATTAATTTATTTTCAGGTATAAAAGACTAGAAAGATTCATACGTAGATTTTTCATAATAGACTTATGCACTTTACATTGCCTTCCCTAAATCAGTACTCTAATTTTTTTGAATGTGCCATAGATATTATAAAAAATGGGAAAATGTAAGCCTTTCACTTTAGCCCCTTATTTTATACTAAGTAGGCAAGAGACAAGCATATCTGCATAGGAAGTCAGCAGTGGCTACAAGATAAGCAAAGGAAATGTATCATATTAGAGATAAATGAATTTATGGAACACTTACTTCAGGCTAGACTCTATCTTATTTCACTCATGCAATCCTTACACCATCCCCGTTAAATAGAAACTATTATAATACATATTTTACAAATGATGAAATAGTAAAGGAGCACTCACAGAAAAGTGAACTGAGTCATCTAGCTAGAAATGATTACATGTAGTGGTTTAGCTCAGAGTCCATTCCTAGTCTCTCTCTATATGTCTCCCCAGAGAAAGAATGCTACAATACTGTGTCTCCTTCAGGGACAACTGTTCAGAGTTGTTATGCCTTGGATCTGAGCTTCTAGGTGGCAAGTGATGCTGCAGGGTGGAGGAGAGCAGCAAACGCTATGCAGTCACTGGGCTTGGAGCCAGTCTGTTCCTCAGACTCTGTATGAATCAAGACATTAGTTTCAGATGCTTTAGAAAATGCATGTAAGCTATTCTATATGAAATGCACAATTTGCTTCTTTGTTCTTTTAAATATTTTTTATTGATTTTCTACAGAGATGAAGGGAGAGGGGTAGAGAGGGATGAGAAACATTAATCAGCTGCCTCCTGCACACCTCCTGCTGGGGATGTGCCCGCAACCAAGGTACATGCCCTTGACCCTTCAGTCTGCAGGCCAACGCTCTATCCACTGAGCCAAACCAGCCAGGGCCAATTTGCTTCTTTGAATGAGGATGCTTGCATGCTGTTCAAATTCCCCTCTATGGGTAGAAAGTACCAAGAACTGCATTCATAAACTACTGTCTTTTGAAGAGCACGTGTATTTTATTGGCATCTTTTCAGTGTGTACATATGGTGTGCATCACATTGAAAGATAAATACATACCACAATGGTGGAAACATGTTAGCAAAATAGTTGCATTGAAAGTTTGTTCTGCCTCTTCCCGTCACCTAACCATCAGAAATCGCTGGCATGATAATATCAGAACAGCTGTGCTATTTTAAAGTGTTTTGATTTTAAACAACCTTCTACTATATATTCTCTTTTTAGACTTGATGTTTTTATCCACTTGTGTAAATGAATTATTACTTGAACATGAAATTGAGCAGGCGAAAATATGAAAGAAATATGCTAGAGTAGATGTATTTCCAGACCCAATAGTCATGGATGCAACTAATTTGCCAAGCATTCAGTTTGTACATTAAAAAAAAAAAGAAAAAAAAATACTACCAGGAAGCTAGAATTGAAAAAGTCCAGATTGGCTTGTGACCGTTTCCTGCTTTTTCTTTTCTTTTTTTGACATAATTTAATTCTGAGTCAAGAAAATGTGTGTTTTTTTCTATGTCATGTAGCTTGACAATATTAACTGAATACTTCCCCTCAGCATTTGAAGTATTAACAAAGAAGCCAAAGTGTTATGATGTTTCCAGAGGTCAAAGGTTAATTAGCAGTGAGCAGATTTCAGCGGGAGGTGTGGTTGTTCTGTGTAAAAAAACCTTAATAAATATACTGTCACTCAGTTTCATGCTCACTTTGCTGGGTGAGAAGGAAAGATGGATTCACTAGAGGGTGAACACAGTGTCATGATAACTGAGGTCAAATTTGTTTGCTGAAGCATTTGCTTTGAGTTTCAGTTATTCCGCTGTGTTTACTAATAAACTGTGCAAGCGTATAAACAAGCAGCCTCAGAGACACAATGGCTGGACTTTCTGTTTCCAAAATATTGGCCCAAATCGCAATGTCCATTCACAAAAATACACTTCCATTAGTTAAGCCACGGATTCCTAAGCGAAAGATATGTTGTTGTTCTAAGTTTGGGATATTTCTTACTGCACAGCATAAACATTTAAAGAATACACACTCAAGGTGTAAGTAATAATACCACAGTGTAAAAATGGAGTGCGTAAAATGTAATATGGATAGACACTTGTCACTGCTACAGAGAGCTTTTAAAAATAAACAGTAGTCAACGCGCCCCCCCCAAAAGATTTTTTTTTAAATAAAAGGAAGAGGAGATAAAGATCCTGAGTTACTGTGTGTGTGTTGAGGCTTTTAAGGGAGGATGTGCTAAGTAATCATGACCCTATGGCTCTACCATTGCAGGTAGTTCCTAACCAGCTCTGCTTCATGGCCCAAGTTTCCCAAATAGTTTCTAATATTCTTTTTAAAAAAATTTTAATCAGTCACATCATATCAATCAGATCTGCTAACTTAAGTATTCTACTGGTAAAAAAATTGAAACTTAATATGCTATAAGCAGCTCAATGACTTAAACTGTTAATGTTTAATGGATTTTAAATGCATATATATATATATATATGCATGCATGCAATGGTTTTTAAAAATAAATTTAACTTACTTTTATACTCAAGATAATCTGTGGGGTTTTTTTTTTAATCCTCACCTGAGGATATATTTCCTGATTTTAGAGAGAGAAGTGCGGAGAGAGACAAGAAATATAGATCAGTTGCCTCCCTATGCTCCCTGACTGGGGATTGAAACCTTAATCTTTTGGTGACGCTCCAACCCACTGACCCACCCAGCCAGGGCAAGACAACCTGTTTTCCAAAAATTGCCTGAAGTAATTAATAATTCAGTCATTGACTCAGAAGTTCACTAGAAAATACTCTTCAAAGAAATGCTAAAATCATCATTAAGTTTGTACATGAAGGAAAGAAAAGTTTGAAAGATTAAGACCTTTGAAAAAAATGAAGACATTCGTGAAAACTAGAATGAATTATTCAGAAACATTAAAAAAATAGCATTTTTATAAGAATATTTTGCTAGCGCAATAATGTGGATTTTTTTTTGTCCATGGTCAGTATTATCTACAGTTTCCTGGATTCTGTGTTTTGATTCAAACATAAATATTTCACCCTGACTGGTTTGGCTCAGTGGATAGAGCGTCGGCCTGCAGACTCAAGGGTCCCAGGTTCGATTCCGGTCAAGGGCATGTACCTTGGTTGCGGGCACATCCCCAGTAGGGGGTGTGCAGGAGGCAGCTGATCGATGTTTCTCTCTCATCGATGTTTCAATTCTCTATCTCTCTCCCTTCCTCTCTGTAAAAAAATCAATAAAATATATTTTTAAAAAGAATTTATTTGGGGGGTGGTTCAAGGTTTGGCCAAACCTTCGAAGAAGATTCTTGAATCTTTCCCCATATCCTCTTAGAGTTGAGTGCACAATGCGCAGCATCATGACAAAGCCCCGCTGCAAATGCCTGCAGCCGGGTGCTTCTCCGAGGCTTTCTCCAGCTCCAAGACGACGACACACATCACACGTCACATCCTCAGGGTCAGCCCTGCACAGATGAAAGGTTTGTTGGATGGAAATTTGGAGGTGTGCTTTCTATGCTTTCTCAGAGGGGAGCAAGCAGAATGGAATATCCATTGCCCACAGCAACACCCCCCCCCCCCCCCCCAATTAACATACCCTTTACCGGCTTCTCACCCTTTCCCACTCACTTATTTCATAAGGTCACTTCCCAAGTAAACTACATGTGTGAGGCCCTGTCTCATAGTCCACTTCAGGGATCACAAGCTAAAACAGCTTGATTACCAATTTCTATAAAGAGATACTCAAAGATTTCCCAACACCAATAAACAGAGATTCCGTTTTTGCTTCTGAACAGCAAAAATTCACAAGGCAATATTTTTTTTTTACAAAGCAATAGTTTAATGAGTTAATGTACATGATTTAAAAATGTGTGATCCATTGCCCTTGCTGGAAATAAAAGTAAAACCAAAGTTGTCCCCAATTTTTGGCTTTGCTGGTTCATGAAGCTTAAAGGTTGCTATGGTGTTCAATATTTTATTTTTAAAAAGCCAAAACAAAAACCTTTGCACATTCTCTTACTATTAACCGTAACACTGCATTATTACTCAGCTTTCACAATGGCTTTGGTTTGTGAGATGACTTTGTGAGAGTATAACTAGAAGAGCTGGGTGAGTATAGAACTTGTTGAGCAGATCTCAGAACCACATAATAATGGAGCAGCAGGAGACCCCTGAGAGATCAGCCATTTTTCACACACTCATCATATACAACACGTGACATAGAGACATCACACAGATCGGAAAACTGAGGCCCGGGAGTCGTAATAAATCTCCTTTGATCACACATGGGAGGCTTGGAGGGCTAGTCCTGATTTTCTGTTTTTCTACTCAGTCCTGCTTTTTCCACATACGTCAGTCTCCTCAGACAGTGAGAGATCAATGTGTAGACACCTGGAGGAAATTAACAGAAAAAGACCTAGAGATGGGATATCCATGCGCTATTGACCCCACAATGCTGTGTGACTACCGAAACGCTCAGTGACGTTCAGCAATGAACATGTATTTTTGCTGTAAATCTTTGGGTCGGCTACCTTTGCTGGGCTCAGCTGGCCAGTGTTTCACATCTGGCGGGCACCTCATGCATCTGGGTCAGTCAGGCAGTTCTATTTCTGAGGATGGCTGGTTGCTGGTTGAGGAATTTCAGCTTTTCTCCATCTGGTAACTCGTCTTCTAAAAAGGTAGCTTGTGCTTGGTCACATAAACTTGGCAAAAACCCAGGAGCGAGCAGAGACAGACAGATCTCTTGAGGCTTATCACTGCCACCGTGCCACTTCTGCCACATTCTGTTGAACAAAGTGGGGCACGAGACCAACCCAGGGCCAGGCAATGGGGAGTAGACTTCACTTCATGATAAAAAGGCTGCAAAGTCCTATTGCTAAGGGATAAATACACAGAGGGTTGAAGAACAGGGGCTATGTATGTAATGGAGACCTTTCGATTAGGTTCTACATTTAACAACATTCCCATCCTCTATTCTAAGATATCTCTCTCAACTAATTGATACACTGACATTTAATTGCTGTCCAAATGATATAAGAAAATTTGAATATTCAAAAAGAAAAAAAAAGCAAAACCAAAAATCTCTTAAATGTTAATGAATTCAGTTGAATTGCAAAAATGTAAGTATCACTCTTTTTCTTACCAAAGGTATTTCTTTGCCAATTTCTTAAACCAGGATTGGAAAGACACACTATCTTTGTTGATTAGTAAGCACCAATGCTACTAGCTATATTCAATCATGTGAGCACAACCATTTAGGCACTCATTAAGAAGCCCTATTGTAACCTTATTACAGCACAACACATCGAAGATGTTGAAATGTATTGGATTAAAATTTTTAAATTTTATTAATATTTTGTATATGGATAAGAATAACAACCACAAAAAACACTAACTCAGTTTTTTCAGTCTTTCTAATGACAAAATCAAGTAGATTGTAGTTGAAAAGATTGATATAGTAGAAATTATGAGACTAGCTAATGTATGAGGTGAAATTTTTATCATCTTTCTAAATTATTATTCATTTTTAAGAAGCCAATCTGATAGTCTGTATATAAAACTATTTATTTGTAGTTATCGCTTCAAATGTTAGTTTTTTTAAAAAAAATATTTAATTTAAAGCATTAAAACATAACAGAAAGATGAATTTTGGAAATTTATCTTATATCATAAAAGAAGGCAAACTTGTTTAAAAAGTTCCATTCTTTATAATTTTATAGGTAATTCTATATAGAAAAATGAGCTTATCCTGACATAGTGACATTAAAATAAACTTATCTCTCCTTAACTTAAAAAGGTAATTTTGTGCTTAAATAAATTATGTCTATACAAAGTGTACTATGGGAGAAGTATTCAGTTTTTCTAGCTATATATATAAAAGGCTAATATGCAAATGTCCCCTTGGGAGTTCGACCAGAGACTCAAAGTTTAATCGCTCACTATTGAAGCAGGGGGTCTCCCAGGGGTGAGGACGACAGAGCCCCTAGCGCTAGGACGCTTGCATGCACCACTCCAGAGACCAGGTTCTGTGACGCAGGTCTAATTTTATTGAGGAAGTACAGCAGTATTTATAGGTGGAGGTGGCCAATCATAGAACGCCAGGTCTTCTTAGGGAGCCAATGAGCATAAAGGTCGGGGTACTGTGTACGTGGCTCTAGGAGGGGCTCAGGCGGGCGTTGTCATCTTCCTGGTTTGCCAGAAAGATTTGAACTGCTGGAGTGTGCTCACAGCATTGCATCAGCCACTGCACTGAGATAAACCTCCTGTGCTCTACCTACAACTATGACAAGCACTGACCACCAGGGGGCAGCGCAGAACAAAGGAAGTCCCCAGCCAGCAGCGGAAGGCCCGCATGGGCACTGATTGCTGACCAGGACTAGGGATCCTACATGCACCGGGCCTCTGGTTTGTTTATAAACATAAAGTTTGAAGTCATTCTTTTGGAAATCTTGATACAATTCTACCTAAAGAAAGAAGGAAAAAGAAAAAGAGCCAAGATCATCGTAATGGTGTAAAAATCACCCTACCCCCAAAGCTAAATCATAAGCAGCACTGAGAGAATTTAGAGCGGGAGTAAATGAAGTAGAAGTCCACAAGCTTTAATGAGGATATGCTGTGTTTTTTGTTTGTTTGTTTTTTAAGGACTTAATGATATATTTTTATAGCAGATGACATTAATAGAGATACCATAAAAATTGATAGTAAATATAGGTGGGAAACTAAGATTTGAAGAACTATCAATGCAAAGCTGTAGTTAAAAGCAAATGCTTTTCTATAGCAAATATACTTTTCTTTTATCCATTTATTTAAAAACAGAATTTATAAACATAATATAAAGGTATTTTATTTTCCAGCTTTGTTACTTCAGCCTTGAATGGCCTTCAAATATTTTTCATTAGCATAGGAGTAAGACTTTGAAAATATGCTTTTCCCTGACCTGGCATATTGGCAAGGAGAAGTGCTAGGTAGACTTCTAACACTTGGCTGATACCAAGCCTTAGGCAACGTGCCATTTCTGAAAGCTCTCTCCTGCTGAATTTTGTGCTTTGTTGATTTACCTGGCTAGACAGAATAGGCAGCTAATCCAGAAAAGGTGGCTCTTACTTATTTGTGATGTTTATATTCCTGTAAAATGCCCAGTATTACATTACAGTCTTCTTAAATGCAATCAGATAAACACCAACAGTCACACCAAAAACCTCTGAGGTATTCACGTGGAGCAGGGCACGATCACCTTTGCTGTTTTTCCAATAACGTGGTTGGCACTTACTGCCTATAATAAACAGCTCTCTTCCTGTGTGCTGGGAGAGTCTGATCTTCCTCTGAGGTAAGGATTGCCCCAAGGGTTTAGAGGGAATGGAAAGAATTTAGAAAGCCTCAAAGTTGGCTTCCTTGTGCACCTGGTCAATTATTTCAGACAATAAATGGGAAGTATGGCAACTTATAAAACACTTTATTCATTTCCAGCTGACACATGTTTATGTGCATTTCCTTGTGTTTCTGCTCAACTGATTGGATAAGGAAGATGATCCTCCAGACTCCGGTATGATTATCTAATTTTTACATTAGAAAAAAATAGGATTAGTCACCAATCTCAAAACCAAACACTTGAAAAGATATCAGATTATTATGATTAGAAATCAAAGTACATGGACAATTTGGAAGAGTTTGGAGAACTCTGGGCTTTGAAATTGGGTTTATGAATTCTTTTAAACTTTACATGTATTTATAATTTTTTAGTGTTGCGGAAATACATTTGGCACTGAAATTTGATCTCTGCATATTAGCTGTTGCTGTGTTTTTTATGTTCAGTGAAAGATAAGAGTAACTGTTCTATTATCTTTCTGAGTAAAAGTAACAGCAACAAATAATAGCCAATAGAATATGCTAGTACATGACATATACACTGAGTGGCCAGATTATTATGATCACCTGATGTTTGTAGGCAAATTAGCTATAATTTCGCGCTGAAGTTGCTAGAGGGCCAAACCATTAGAAATGTCTGAATAGCACAACATACATAAGTATTGCTGCTGATCAAGTTCATCCTATCATGTTGATGGCGTATCCCAATGGAGATGGCTTCTTCCAACAAGACAATGTGCCATGCCACAGTGCTCATATTTTGCAGGAGTGGTTTCAAGGACATGAGGGAGACTACCTTGCTTAAGTGACCCCCACAATCACCAGATCTCAATTCAATTGAGTATTTGTGGGACGAAGTTAAAAGAGCCATCAGGCAGCTGGTTCCACAACCATCAAATCTCCCAGAACTGGACAGTGCTATTCATCAGGCATGGTGTCAGATTCCTCGCATCCCCTTTCAACATCTCATGGAGTCAATGCCAAGAAGAATTGCCACAGTATTGAAGGCAAAAGGTGGCCCAACAAAGTACTGATGGGGTGGTCATAATAATCTGTCTGATCATAATAATCTGGCCACTCAGTATATTAATATATCCCAAACCATGCCAATGAAGATGATGATGATGATGATGATGATGATGATGATGATTACAACTTACTAATTAGAAGTTTTAGGCTTAGTTATATTAAACATTTAGTTGCCCAGGTTACCCAGTTTGCAATACCAAAACTAGAAGTCAAAGTCAAGTATAATGACTCCAGATTTTTAGCTTTATGGCTACACTATACGCTGAATCATTTGGCTGTGTAAGGAGATCCAATCTCAGTTACATTTGAACTATGCAAACGCCACTGGAAATGAATATGGGTGTGACAGAGACCTCTTTCTGTATCATGTTCTCTTTCCTTTATGCTTCATAGTAGATACCGAAAAAATAAGGGCTTGTTTTATTTTAAATTATGGAGATTGGGATATGTCATGTCATTACCAACAGAGAAGACCAGTGATGATCATGGCTTCACATATTGAGATATTCAGTTCACATTTTCTAAATAGCTCAGTTTTGTTTCCAAATGCTAGTGAGATAAAGTCCAAGATGGGTCATATTCATAAGCAAAATAAGTAACTTCATAAATATGTAATGAATTTTAGAGGCTTCAGGAGAGATATTCTGCATCAGCCTTAAATTTTCACTCCCTCCGCCACCCACCACCCAATACCTTACTGACTCATTGTTAAAATCTGGACTACCAGCTTAAGCTAAAGATAAAAATGTCCCCACTGGCATAAGAGTAGGTAGTAGATTGATTGCAGGGTTGGACTTGAACTAATGCTATCTCCACCTCTATCTAAGAGGTTGGGAGAAGGCTATCTCTCACTGAAGAAAAATTAAAACAAATGGGATCATGGCCCTGGGTGGTTTAGATAAGTGGTTAGAGCATTGGCCTGATAACCAAAAGGTCACAAGTTTGATTCCTGGTCAAGGACATATACCTGGTTGCAGGTTCAATCCCTGGCCCAGGAGGGCTTATGCTGGAGGCAGCCAATCTATATTTCTCTCTCTCCTTTCCTCCCACTCTCTCTAAAAATCAATGGAAAAAATATCTTCTGGTGAGGATTTAAAAAAGGGGTGGGCAAAAAAACTGTGATGCTACCTTATACTTCTAAATGATGTCAGGGCTTAGAAAACTGTTCTTTCATTAATGTCATAGAATCTAAACTAATAAAAGCAAAATAGTAAAATTAACCGTCCCTTCGGGACGCCTACAGCCAATCAGAGTGGCTGTATGCAAATTAGCGCAGCCAAGATGGCGGAGGCCCACTGCAAACTGGTCCCGCTTGAGGAGCAGGGTGGGAGGAGCAAGCAGGCCCCCATGCTGCGGCCTGGAAATAGACAAATCCATGAGGGTACGCACAGGCAGAAACTTAGCCTCGGTGACCCGAGGTCGGTTCCAGGCCATGGGGGCAGCTACAGGTTTGGGAGCCGGCTGCCCAGCCCCGCCCCTATGGCTGAGGCCTGAGAAGAGACCGTTGGCAGAATTACTTAGCACCCTGCATGCCCGGCTCCTGGGTCTGATCAGCCCGGGCGCTGGTACTAAAAAACAGCCATCCGGTGCCCAGAGGGGCGTGTCGGTCCACAGGGCGCTAAGTCCGGGCTGGGGTGGGCACTTAGCCCCCTGCATGCCCGACTCCTGGGTCTGATCAGCCTGGGCGGCTGGTGCTAAAAGCGCCTTCCGGCGCCCAGAGAGGCGTGTCCCATCCGCCAGCACAGGGCGCTAAGCAAGCGATGGGAGAGAAAGCAATGGGGACCCTCAGGCAGCACCCAGCAGGGCCTGCCTGGAGGTCACCGGGAAGACAAGTGGGGGCTGCAGGTAGCACACAGCAGGGCCTGCTGGGTGATGGGTGAACAGGGAAGCAAGGTGACCAGAGAGCAGGTAATCCGACTGCAGGCAGCACCCAGCAAGGGCTGCTGCACCGCCATGGGGGAGCAAGGAATCTCTGGGAG
>PVJC01043351.1:0-14554 GCA_004026665.1 Murina feae
TTTTTTCATTTCCATTTGCCTGTAAAACCTTTTTCAATCCCTTCACTATCAGTCTGTGTGCACCTTTTTTTCTGAGGTGGGTTTCCTGTAGACAGCAGATATATAGGTCATGTTTTCTTATCCATTCAGTTACCCTATGTATTTTGATTGGGGCATTTAATCCATTTACATTTAAAGTTATTATTGATAAATACTTGTTTGTTGCCATTTTTATTCTTTGCCCCTGTGTTCCTTCTTTATTTCCGATTTTTCTTTTTACAGTAGGCCTTTTTACATTTCTTGAATTGCTGGTTTGGTAGTAACAAACTCCCTTAGTCCTTTTTTGTCTGTGAAGTTCCTAATTTCACCCTCAATTTTGATTAATAGCCTTGCTGGGTACAGTATTCTTGGATTCAGACCCTTCCTTTGCATTACTTTGTATATTTCATTCCATTCCCTTCTTGCCTGATGTGTTTCTGTTGAGAAATATGTTGCTGGTCTGACGGGGATCCTTTGTAGGTAACTTTCTCTCTCTCTCTCTGCCCGCTTTTAAGATTCTTTCTTTGTCATTGGTGTTTGGCAATTTAATTATAATGTGCCTTGGCCTTGGTCTTTTGGGGTTCATTTTGTTTGAGACTCTATGAGCTTCTTGGACTTGTGTGGTTTTTTTCTTCCCTATATCAGGGATGTTTTCTGTCATTATTTCTTCAAACAAGTTTGCTATTCCTTGCTCAGTTTCTTTTCCTTCTGGCACCCCTATTATGCATATGTTGTTTTGTTTTGTGTTGTCCCAAAGTTCTCTTAGGCTCTCCTCCTGCTTTTTAATTCTGTTTTCTAGGTGCTGCTCTGCTTGGGTATTTTTTCCCACCTTGTCTTCTAGCTCACTGATGTGGTCCTCTGCTTCTTCTAGTCTACTATTGATGCTTTCTATTGAGTTCTTTATAATGCTGATGTCATTTTTCATTTCTTCTTGGTTCTTCTTAAAAACCACTTGGTTCTTACACATATTGTTGAATATAGCATCCATTTTTTTCATCCACCTTATGACCATTTCTCTGAATTCTTTGTCCGACAAGTTGCTTGCCTCCATTTCATTTACTTCCATTTCTGGTGATGCCTGTTTTTCTTTCATATATGGGCTGTTTCTTTGTTTCCCCATGATCTCTCTTCTCTGGGTACCTGGTTATATAATTTTTTCTCTCCTGTGTTGATTTAAAGGCACAAAACACAACACAGCAAGGCACAATGCACAAGGAACTGAACCCAAATGTAATCACAATACTTATAACCCCACTAAAGCTATCAGCATGGAAAAGAGAATTAGGGAATAAAAAAGAACGAAGAAGAAAAAAAAAGAAAGAAAAAGGGGAGTGACAAAACAAAGTTGGGAAAAGGAAGGAAAATTTAAAAAAAGTAAGAGTGATAAGAGAATGAAGTAGAAGAGGGGAAGAAACTGTATGGGGAAAAAACTCAGATAGAACAGCCACTAATACGACCAAATGCCAGCAACAAAGACCTAGAGAAGAATGAAATTCATGAACTAATCAGTCAATTAACAATTAATATCTAACAAGGTAAGGAGAAACAAAATAAAGAAAATAACCAAAATACAACAACAACAACAACAAAAAAAAACGAAAAAGACAAAGAACAAAACAAAAAGAAAAAACGAAAGAGTCTCACCAACAAGCATAAAAAACCCCAGTATAACCAATAATTAAGCAAACAACAGCAGAACAATAGAGAGAGAGAAAAAATTTAGGATAATGAAGAAAGAGAAGAGTGAGGTATCTGTTGGCTTAGAGCCGGGGATTGGAAATTAGATATCTTAGTAGGGTGAAATTGTAACAGGGGGGTAAAAAGAGAGAATAAGGAAAATCTAAAGCATGAGTAGGGTAAGAGAAACTAGATAACAATTGGGGGAAAGTGAGGAAGAGAGTGTTGGCATAAAGGTAAAGCTGAGATAGAGTAAAATGATGCTATAGGAAAACTGAAAATAGAATGAAGAACGCTAATCTCAAAATAAAATAAAGAGAAAAAAAATAAAATGATTTAGAAATAAAAAAAATAGTAGTAGTAATAATATTGATTAAAAATAAAGATACAATAATTAAAAAGGTAAAATAAACAGGAAAAAAGACAAAAATATTTCTTAAAAGAAAAAAAGAAAAAGAAAAGAAAAATTAAAAAATAAAAAAAATGTGCAGTAGGGAGGGTCATTCACTTCTGCTCTTCTTATTGGTACACCTTTGTCTTGTCAGCTATTCAGGAGAGTATTGATGTTCGCTGCGATTCACTGCTCCTCTGTGTCGTAAAGCACAGTCCTGATTTAAAAGCCGGCAGTATTTCTGCCCTTATTTGTGTTTACAGAAGAGTCAGTTTGTGAATAGACCTCTGGGTGGCAGTGTTTCCGGAGTGACCTATGCGGCTATGAGTCCTCTCCAGCCAGCATTTAGGTTTTGTTTTCCCTATTGCTCTTAATACTGGTTTGGGGAAATGGACTGCCCCAGAGCTGGTTTCCAAATCCATCACTCCCTGCTCTGCTTCCCAAGACCCACGAACATACCTTTCCCCTGTAGTCTCGGTGAGTGACCTCATTTGGATGCTCCTATATATTGGGTTTAACAATCCCAAACCTAGGCTTAATGAGAGGAAAAAAGGAGCCCCTCTGAGGACATGTGCAGGCTCGCATCCTCCACCCTCCAGCTCTGCGCACAACTCTCCCAATGTCTCTTCTCTGCGTCCTAAAACCGAGGCTGTCTTTTTATTCCCAGATCAGTTATAGGGTGGTTTTTAGGGTTCCCTTCTGCTAGCAGCCTGCAGGACCCCTTCCCACACTGGGGTCACCCTGGCGCCAACAGCCTTGGACTTTGTGGAGTGCAGACTTCCTTCAAGCGTGTTCGACTCTCCCGCCTGGAATACAAACCAGGCCTTTATCTAGTGAAATCTGACCTTTCCGTGAGGAGGAGCAGGGCTTGTCTGGGTTCACATATTCTTGGTTTGAGCTCCAGTGTTCCTGGGTTCCTGGCTGGTCCCTGGGCGTCCTGTTTGCAGTATCCCTGGATGTATATGATTCTGATAACAGTCACCCAAGATGACCTGGCCTCCGCAGCAGGGTCGGCAGCTCCGGGAGAGATTTCAGCAGCAGTGGAGGCAGCACCCGGTTAAGGGAGCCCCATTCGGGTTCTCCAACAGTCCTCTGGAGTATAGCTGTCACACACCCACAAATTTACACGCTTGGTACATCCACACACTTTCCATTCCTTTTCTCTCTCTCACAGTGTCTTTCAGTCTGCCTTCTCATTGGCAGCCATCTTCCCCCTCGATTTTTATTAGTGAGTCAGAATCATCATTTCAGACTTGAAAATGTAGTGTTGGTTAGAGTCTTGATGGTGTAATGACCTCAGCAAGACTTTGGGTCTTTTCTGGAAAAAGACCCTGATGTGAGCTTTCATTTGAATCTCTTATCTCTCTGTACAGAGGTCCCACAAATGAAAATCCTGAGTATTATAATACACTGTCTTTATGCACAATTAATTAGTGGACCGAATGATAAATCAAGTAGTTTACTTACTCAGCACTTTAATTTCATCTTAACTTAGCTACAAGATTCTATCTCTTATTTCTTCATCCTTTACAGAACAAATCATGGACTTATCTTAATTAGTTCATTTGTAATTTTCTTACTCACATTATTTGCTATCAGAATATAAGAAAAATTCATCGCCATTTCAAGAATTTGTAAAATTGTGCGCTGCTGGAGGGTATATCTCAAGAATGACAAATTGTTCATCATCACTATCAGGTGGCAGCAATTCTATAGATGAAACATCACATCTCCATTTCCTTAAGACTTCCATAATATTAGAATCCAGGCAATGACATATTAAGATGTCTTTATTCTATGTTAAAATCAGAATGAGAGCCTTGCATCATCCCTGCATAATGCATCAACTTTTCTGAGAAATATCATCTGTCATAATATATCACATTCTGAAAAGCACCTTGTGTCATAGGATTAGTGAGGTAACATCCTGGGAGCAAAGAGGTGGTAAACATTGTATTTCTCAAAAAACTAACCTTGTTATTTAAAAGTGAGCTCTTAAAAGCCCAGTGCAGTGGTTCTCATACTTAGTGAACCATTGCTTGGGAACTGGCTAAAAAATGCCCCATCCCCAAATCCTGGTTGTTAGTATGGGGTGGGATCAAGTGTTCACATTGTATTTTTTATTTTTTATACATTTTTATTGACTTCAGATATGAGAGAGAGCAGTTTCAATGATTCAATGATAAAAGAGAATCATTAATCAGCTGCCTCCTGCATGCCCAACACTGAGGACCAAGCCTGCAATCCCAGCACGTTCCCTGACTGGGAATTGAACCATGACCTCCTGGTTCATAGGTTGACGCTCAACCACTGAGCACACCATCTGGGCAAGAGTTCACATTTAAATAAATACTCTAGATAATTCTAGTACAGGTATCCAGAAACAATATTTTAAGAATCAATGTCTAGACCAGTAGTTTTAAAACTTGACTAAACATTAGAATTATCCAAGGATATTAAAAATATTAGTGTTTGGGCCCCTCTGCAGACCAATAAAATAAACCTCTGAGGGTGAGGCATAAGCATTGGTAGTTTTTTCTGTTTTTATTTTTTGTTAGTTTTTTTAAAAAACAAAAACAAAACATAACAAAAAAACCTCTACGAGTTATTTCAAAGTGCAACTGTGACTGAGAACTGAGAGTATGAAAGTAGCTATTTTCTTATCTTCTGGTTCTATAGAACACAAAAGATAATGAGACAAGAAAAAAGAAAATGTTTCTCTCTATCCATGCACTGTCTTGTGCTCTCTTTCAAGAGGCAAAGAGTGATGTTTTTGAAAACTCTAGGATGATTGCATTTTCCACATTTTCTTTCTTGGGAGCTTACAGCATTAAGCGTACAGATCTGCACTGCAACTGGTTCCAGCTGAGTCAGGCTGTTACACTGCAACTGCATGAAACTTCAACCAGTGGCACTGTAATAATATACTTGGTTCCCAGCCCACACAGCCTTCTTACCATTGCAGGCCCACATAACTCGTACATGTATGTTCAGAATCTTGGGTTAAACCTGTCACTGGACAGGGCTACTACAAAGAGCCCTATAGTAGTGACTTACCTACTTAGCACTGAGTTAGCTATGTTGCTGGTTCTCTGCTGACTCTGGTTTTGTCAAATGAGTTCTTGCCTGGTTCCTTGCTGACTAGCCTTTGTTTTATACTCTGGTGTTGGAAATTTGGTTTCTTTATTATCTACCACATGCTTGGGCCCCTACCTAGATTCGAGATTCAATACCTTCATACATTAGTTGTTCAAAATCATTTAAGTCTGAAGATGGAATCTTAAGTATCTTGCTTGAAGATTTTTTTAAATGTTTATTTTGATGTAAATTTTTATTTACAGAAAAGTTGTAAGAATAGTGCAAGGAAGTCTCACATACCCTTTACCCACATTTACCAATGTTTATATTTTGCTCCTCTTTCTCTCTCTCTGTCTTTTTCCTAAATACTTTGTGTATTTCCTAGAAACAAAAGCATTCCCCTACGTGACCATAGTTATTGTCAAAATTAGAAAAGAATTAATATTGATATACTACTATTGTTTCTTCCAAAGTCAATATTCAACAATTCAATCTCAGATCGCTCACTAAAGTTAATAGTCACATCTCTTTAGGCTTCTTTAATTCAGAATAGTCCCTCTATCTTTGTATTTTTGACGTTGACATTTTTGAAGTGGATAGGCCAGTTACTTTGCAGAACATCCCTCTATTATGTTTTCTTTTTTTCAGGTTATGGATTTTTGGCCGGAATATCTCACAAGTGATATTGTATCCTTCTCAGGGCATCAGAGCAGGGGACTTATGGTAGTGGTTTGTCCCAACACTGGTGATGTTAATTTTGATAAATTGATTAAGGTGTTGTATGCTCATTTTCTCTACTGTAACTTAGTAATTAATAAGTAATTTGTAAGAAGGTCCTTTAATGCTGGGTGTATTCATTGTTTCTTGTAAAACTTTTTCTATTGGTTTAAACATGCATTGATGATTTTCTAACCTAATTATTAATTTGATGTTTATTAGTTATTTTTCTACTGTAAAAAAGCCATTCCCTTACATGCTATTTATTTATATCCATATGGGCTCATGGATTCTTTTTTTAAAATATATTTTATTCATTTTTTACAGAGAGGAAGGGTGAGGGATAGAGAGTTAGAAACATCGATAAGAGAGCAACATCAATCAGCTGCCTCCTGCACACCTCCTATTGGGGATGTGCCTGCAAACAAGGTACATGCCCTTGACTAGAATCAAATGTGGGACCTCTGAGTTCCCAGGCTGACGCTTTATCCACTGAGCCAAACTGGTTAGGGCAAGGCTCATGGATTATTATTTTATTCAATGGGATATATCTCAATATTATTATTTATTTGAATATTTATTTTGTTCCTTTAGCTATCCCCTATGTTCCTTAGACATGTCCCTAATATTCTTTAAGTACTTCTTTATTTTCTAGTTCCTAAAATTATTCAGGGTACATCTTTATTTTTCTTTTTGTTTAATATTTTTTAGTGATTTAAGAGAAGTAAAGAGAGAGAGAGAAATAGACACATTAATGATGAGAGTGAATAATGACTGGCTGCCTCCCCCATGTCCCCTACTGGAGGTACAGCCTGAAACCAGGGCAAGTGTCCTGACCAGGAATTGAACCATGACATCCTGGTTCATAGGTCCATGCTCAACCACTGAGACATGCTGGTCAGGTACATCTTGTACTTTCCCAATCCTAGAAATATATCCCAAGAAGCCAGAAACACTAATCAGAAAGAATATATGCACCCCTATAGCAGTGTTCTTTACAATAGCTAAGATCTGGAAAGAGCTCAAGACAGCCTCTTCAACAAATGGTGTTGGGATAGTTGGACAGTTACATACAAAAAAAAATTAAAACTAGACCACCAACTTACAACATATACAAAAATAAACTAAAATTTGATCAAATACTTAAATTTAAGTCATCAAACCATAAAAATCTTATAAGAAACCATAGGCAGCAAAATCTCAGACCTCTCTAGTAGCAATAAGTTTGCCAATACATTTCCTAGGGCAAAGGAAACAAAGGAGAAAATAAGCAAATGGGACTATGGCAAATTAAAAGTTCCTGCACAACAAAACAAACCTGCATCAAAATGAAAAGGGAACCCACTGCATGGGAGAACATATTTACCAATAATGCATTTGATGAGGGGTTCATTTCCAAAATACATAAAGAACTCAGATAACTCAACAAAAGGAAGGCAAACAGCACAATTAAAAAATGGGCAGATGACATGAATAGTCTTTTTCTTAAATGTAATTTTCAAGTTCTAACCCACAACTTCTGTTAATAGACTTCTCTAAATTTTAAGATTTGCTTCCTTGAATTTTTGACTTCTACCTATTTTTAAGAACACTCCCAATTCCCTAGCAGAAAATGGAAAATGATTTCTGCTAGTCCTTCTCCATATCTCTTGTATGTTTGTTTAATCCCAGCCCAGTTCACTTCCAACCAAGGTATGGTTCTGACCAATACATGGAAAAGTTGGTAGGCTATCCATATTGTGCTTAAAAGTTAACTTGTATTATGTGTGTGTGCGCACACCCTTATGTGTCTGTGTGTAGAAGGGTCTGTGGGTGTGTATGGAAATGATTCTTTGACAGGCTCTTTTGAAAGTCAGAGTTAGCAACTATTGCTGAAGCATTCAGTTTTAACAGCATTGCAAATATATGACATATTCAGGTAATTTTCAGTCTTTTTTTTTCCTATAAAAAAATTACATTCTTTTGCAGCATCATAAATTGCTGTCATTTTTTTTTTTTTAGTACCAACTCTATGTGGCCTTCTAATGTTCCATCTCACTTTGAAATGTCAAACTCATCTTTCTAAAAAGTCACACAATTAGGTCAAATATATTGCCTAATAAAATCTTTCACCTTCGGTGTCAATGAGCACTGGGACAAATATAAGAGGCCTTTAAGAACCATTCACACTAGATATGGCCTGAGTCTTTTAATTTGAATATCCAGAGTTTTAATAATTTAAAATCTATTTTAAAAAAGCAAACACTACTCTTTTGGGTAGGACACTGTGAAGGAACAATA
Organism: Murina feae; assembly: GCA_004026665.1. NCBI lineage: Eukaryota > Metazoa > Chordata > Mammalia > Chiroptera > Vespertilionidae > Murina > Murina feae. The sequence continues at coordinate 8,162 of PVJC01043351.1, forward strand.
TAGCATTTAACTTTGTGAATGCTGGAGTCAGACATAGCTGAGTCTGTTACTTAATTTTTGTATGATTCAGTTTCTTCTTCTGTAAAAGGGGTATAATGATAGTACTTAACTTGAAAGTTTGCTGCATTAAATAATACATTGAAATAAAGCATTTAATGGAATACATGACACCTAAGAAATACTCAGTAAATATTACCTGTTTTTTTAATAAATATAATTCAGTTCTGTAATCATTCCCTAGAGGACCCAGTGCACAAAATTCATGCATGGAGTGTGAGGGGGTGGGGAGTAGTGGTATTCCTCAGAACAATCTGCACCCTTTCCAATCTGAGACCCCTTGAGGCATGTCTGACTGCCCGCTGGTGGGATCAGGCCTAAATGGGCAGTCGGACATCCCTTTCACAATCCAGGATTGCTGACTCCTAACCTCTCGCCTGCCAATTGCCCTTAACCACTCCTCTGCAATCCTGATCAATGCTTAACTGCTCTGTGCCAGCCTGATTGCCCCTAACTGCCCTCTCCCTGCCAGGATGGTCTCCCCAACTGTCCTCCCTTGTAGGCCTAGGTCCCCCACAACTGCCCTCCCCTGCAGGCCTGGGTCCCCGCCAAGTGACCCCCTCTGCAGGCCTGGGTCCCTGCCAACTATCCTCCCTTGCAGGCCTGGGTCCCCTCCCCCCAACTTCCCTTCTCTCCCAGCCTGGTCTTCCCCAACTGTACTACCCTACAAGCCTGGGTCTCCCCCAACTGCCCTTCTCTGCCAGCCTGGTCCTTCCCAACTGCCCTCCCCTGCAGGCCTGGGTCCCCCCCCAACTGTCCTCCCCTGTGGGTCTGGATCTCCCCCAACTGTCCTCCTCTGCTAGCTTGGTCCCTCCGAACTGTCCTCCCGTACAGGTTTGGGTCCCCCCAAACTGTCTTCCCCTGCAGGCCTGGTTCCCTCCCAACTCCCCTCCCTTGCTGGCCATCTTGTGGTGGGCATCTTTGACCACATGGGAGAAGCCATCATTGACCACATGGGGGAAGCCATTTTGTGATGGTCAATTGGCATATTACTCTTTTTACTCTTTTATTAGATAAGATATATATAATTGTTATTCACAGTGTACATAGAAAACTGAGTGGCAGAGTATTTATATGACTTGCCTAAGTTTACTAGTCTACATGACTTACTAGTAAATCAAGTCTTTCTCATTTCAAAATCTGTACTTTAAACCAGCAATTGCCAACCTTTTGGACTGAGAAGGAAAAACAGGGCTAATTCAAAGGTAGCTCTGATGTTCTGGGAGAATGACCTTCAGCTGAGGCACTGCCTCCTTCCCCAAAACTGGATTAGCAAAACAAAGCAGGAGCACTGCCCTGAGAGAAGGGTGGATTGTTAGCTGACACAGTAACCTTGAAACACCTGGGGAAAGAGAGGTTGGGAGTTTCAGTTCCTCTAGGGCCTGGAGGGAGGGAACACATTTGTAATAAGATTAACTCGGGAAGCATATATGAGGAAGGGCTCCCGCATGTACTTCGCTCTGATTTGGAATTTTTCCCAGAGACCGTGCACATTATTAAAGCTGTGATTTCTCCACTCCTTCAAAGAGAATCGCTTAGTTTTTTTGGTCTTTCTGCAACAGGACCTCAGACCACTGGTTAGTGACCACTGCTCTAAACCACTATGCTTTAGTTTTCATATATTAAGATACATAATTCTAATCTTATAATGTTCTGGAATTTAAAAAGCTGGAGAATTCAGGTATAATTTATTCATGTATTTATTTATTCTAGAGCTTTAATTCATATTTATTTGGAGTTTACTATGCTAGGCCCTAGCAAAATCAGCACAGTCCATGCCTTTATACACCTCATTACCCAGTGCACTGTGGAAATCATCTCATTCTGCTGGGACACTTTAATTGTCCTGGTCAATCCCTGGAATGGGGAGAGGATGGAACTTTATAAAATACCACAAACAAACTTTTCTGGGATTCCAAGATGATTGCAAAGTAGGTGGATCTGAGTTCATTTGCACCTTGTCCAAATCAAATTTACAGCTAAATTATAGAGAAATCAATCTGAATAACAAACTGAAGACTAGCTAAACTGAAATATTATAACCAAGGAATTACAAAGGACATTACCTAGAGCCTGGTAAGAAGGGCAGAGGCACAGAAAGTGCTGGCCCCCACACCTATCTGAAGCAGTTGAGAAGTGCAAGGGATATCTTCACTGCAAAACTCCCTTCACCCAGGAATAGGTAGCCCAAGGCTGGTTACACATATCTGATATTGACCTGTACCCAACCCTAACTCAAGTGAATCTAGAAACAACGCAACCAGGGATGAGCTTCAGACCATACCAGAGCTCAACTCTCCTAGCCACACAAACTTCATAACCAAAGAGAGACGCTGGCAGACACCAGACACTGCAAGGAACAGCTCTGACTTAGGATACAGTCCCTGCACAGTGACTCATACATGATGATTAAGGCTTATCCTTATAGTCAGTCAGCCTGAAGAGTTAACTCCATTCAGGCCAACAACATTCAAAACTCACTACAACAGGAGGGTGCATATAACCTACAAGAAATATTCCTAGAACATGGAGCTCGGGTGATCTAGAAGACTATGCCACTGAGTCCAACAAGTCACCTATATAATAAAGACATAATAACAAGTCTAAGAGTCATAGCAGATCTACCCAATACTCTGAAAAATGGAAGACAAAAAATATGCCCCAATATAAGAACAAGAGAAATCCTACACACAAATAATTAAATGATATGGAAGCAACAAAAATACCAGATGCAGTGTTTAAAACAATGGTTATAAGGATACTCCATGACCTTAGGGAAAGAACTGATAATCTCAGTGAGAACTTAAATAAAGAGATAGTAAGACTTAAAAAGAACATAGATATAAATCATAAAAAATAATCAGTCAGAGATGAAGACTGCAATATGTGAAATTAAGAAGACACTAGAGGAAATCAATGACAACTTAGATGAATAAGAGGATAAAATAAGCAATTTAGAGGACAAAATAACAGTAAGTATCAGAAAGGAAAGACAATTTTTAAAAATGAGAAAATTCTAATGGACATCTGGAACAACACCAAGTGTAATAACATCTACATTATAAGGCTACCAGAAGGAGAAGAGAGTGAGCCAGGGATATAGAAACTATTTATAGAAATAATGGCTAAATCTTCCCTGTCCTGGCAAAGTGAAATGTTACACAAGTTCTGGAAGCACAAAGAGTCCTAATCAAGATGAACCCAAAGAGGACCATGCAAAGATACATCATAATTAAAATGGCAGTCTAAAGACAAAGAGAGAAACTGAAAAGCAGCAAGGGAGAGAGTTAACTACAAGGGAGCTACCATAAGGCTGTCAGCTGGTTTCTCAGCATAAGCACTTTGGGACAAACAGATTGATATGAAATATTCAAAGTGATGAAAAGTAAGAACCTACAACTAAAACTATTTTACCCAGCAAAGATATCATTTAAAATTGAAGGAGAAATAATTTCCCAGGTAAGAAAAAGCTAAAGGAGGTCATTACTGCCAAACCACTATTGCAAGAAATGTTAAAGGGCTTGCAAGAAATGTTAAAGGGCTTGCAAGAAGAAGAAGGAAGAGGAGGAGAGGAGGAAGAGGAGGAGGAGGCGCTGTCTGGCCAGTGTTGCTCAGTGGTTAAGTATAGACCTATGAGCACGGATGTTACAGATTGATGCCTGGTCAGGGAACATGCCAGGATTTCAGGCATGAGCCCCAGTATCGGGAGGCATGCAGGAGGCAGCTGATCAATGATTCTTTCCCATCATTGATGTTTTTATAACTTGTCTCTTTCCCTTCCTCACTGAAATGAATAAAAATATTTAGAAGAAAGAGGAGTAAGAGGATGAAGAAATCTATAAAGAGGAATGTAGGTATAAAGCATAAAATAACAATGAATAAATACCTTTCCATAATAAGCTTAAATATAAATGGGTAATCTTAAATAATCATAAATAATCTTAAATGCTCTAATGAAAATATATAGGGTAGCTGAATGGATAAGAAAATATGATCCATATATGTCCTGTCTACAAGAGACCCAACTCAAAAAAGATGCACAGACTAAAAGTGAAGGGATGGAAAAAAATACAAGGCAACAGAGACCTCAAACGACACACAGGATCAGATGTATTTAATTGATATTTACTGAATATTTCATCCCAAAGCAGCAGGATATACATTCTTTTCAAATGCACACGGAACATTCTCAAAGATAGACCATATGTTAGGACACAAAAGAAATCTTAATAAATATAAGAACACTGAAATCATATCAAGCATCTTCTATGACCACAATGGTATGAATCTAGTAACCAATTACAATAAAAAGGAAAAAAAAAACACTGAAAAGCATTCAAACACGTGGAGGCTAAATAACATGTTATTAAATAATCAATAGATTTACAATGAAATCAAAGAAAATATGAAACTTAACTTGGAAACAAATGAAATGAACACACAACCCCAAATCTATGAGACACAGTGAGAGCAATCTTGAGAGAAAAGTTCATAACAATATAAGATTAAATCTCTATTATTCTAGTCCTACACAGATAAGAACTATAAAAAGGACCCCAAAGAGGCCCAGAGTAAGTACAAGGAATAAAATAATATAGATTACAGTGGGAATAAATGACATAGAAACTAAAAAAATGAATACATATGGTCAATGAAAAGCTGGTTCTTTAGAAAGATAACCAAGATTGATGAACCTCCAATGAGGCTTATCAAGAAACAAAGAGAGAGGATCCAAATAAAATCAAACATGAAGGAGGAGAATTAACAACTGACACCACAGAAATACAAAGGAGTGTGGGAAAATACTGTGAACAACTATATGTCAACAAATTGGACAAACTGTGGTAAAATGGATAAATTTCTGGAAACATGCAATCTTCCAAAACTAAACCAGGAAGAATCAGACACTTGAATAGACTGATTATAACTAATGGAATTAAAGCAGTAATTTAAAAAACAAACTAACAAAAAACAAACAAACAACTCTTAGTAAACAAAAATCCTCACAGCCAAATTTTATCAAACATTCAAAGAATAACTAACACTTATCATTCTCTAATTATTCCAAAAAAATTCACGAGGAGGGAAAATTTTCCAAGTTCTTTTTACAAAGCATTATCCTAATTCCAAAACTAGATAAAGACACTACAAAGAAATTAAGTGATAGGTCAATGTCCCTGATGAACATAGATGAAATAATCCTCAACAAAATATTAGCAAACTAGATCCAGCAATACATTAAAGAGACTATACACAATGATCAAGTGCAATTTATTCCAGAGATGCAAGTTCGGTACAATAGTCTCAAATCAATAAATTTAATATATCCCAAAAACAAATGAAAAATAAAAATCACATGATCACATCAATAAATGTAGAAAAAGCATTTGATAAAATCCAGCACCCATTTTTGATAAAAACTCTCAACAAAGTGGGAATAGAGGGATCATACTTCAACATGGCAAAGGCTGTATATGACAAACCCATAGCCAACATCATAATGTGAAAAACCTAAAATCATTTCCCTTAAAAGCAGGAACAAAACAGAGATATCTGGTTTTGTCACTCTTATTCAATACTAGGGGCCCAGTGCACAAAAATTTGTGCACTCGGGGTGGAGGGAGTCCCTCAGCCTGGCCTGTGCCCTCTCACAGTCTGGGACCCCGCAGTGGATGTCCTATGATGGACCCAGTCTGCGAGGCGCCTTTTATGTGTGTGTGTGTGTGTGTGTGTGTGTTGCCACTGGGGACCTGCCCTCAGTTGCATCTGAGGCTTGGAGCAGTCCTCCTGTGTGTGTCTACCTGCTGGGGACCTGCCCCCAGGCACACCATCAAGGCTTGGAGCAGGTACCCCCTCTATGTTGATCTCTCAGACTCTTGCCCTCCCTTGCATGTTGTTCTCTTTTTTGACCTGTGGCCAGGGCTGGGTGCTACCTGCCTCCCAAGCTTGCCTACTGCCCATCTCCCTCCAGCCACCAGAAAGCAGGGAAAACCCCGCCTCGTGATCAGACCAGCCTTTTCCTGCTCCTGATCCCCGGAAGGGACCTGGGAAGCCGCCAAGCAGGCCGCCAACTCTTTCCCACTCACCCATCCCCTGATGCCTTTCTTTCCCACTTCCCGGTGCCGCCAAGGGATCTGGGGAGCTACCAAGCAGGACCCCGGTCCCTGCAGCCTTGCTTTCCTGCTCTCCGGTACCCCACAAAGGGCCTGGGCAGCCACCAAGCAGGCCAAGACCCCCCTGCCGCCTCTTTCCCGCTCCTCGTCCCACCACCTTGCTTTCCCGCTCCCCGGTGCTCTGCCAGGAGCCTGGGAAGCCCACCAAGCAGGCCACTGACCC
>PVJC01043352.1:0-14554 GCA_004026665.1 Murina feae
AGAGTCAATTTTTAGAAAGCAAAACTTCATCGAGCTATCCTCTCAAGGAATAAAAGGTAGTTTTCCAAGGCTGGACTGGTATCACTTTGACTAGGACAGTGCTAACATCAGCTAAGGAATTTGTAAAACATGTCAATGCCTAAGGCCACTTCCTAATGGAATATGTTGGGTTCTTTTCTCCCCTTAAAAAAACAGCTTTAATGAGGCATTAATTTAGATACAAAACACAAGCATTCAATTGCAGAATCCAATGAGTTTTCACACATGTATGTGCCTGTATATATGCTACATGTACAACGACCACTGCAATGATCAAATAAAGCATGCCCATCACCCCCAATCTCCTCATGCCTGTGTGTGAATTCCTTCTTCCTCCAGCACTGGCCCCTGAAAGCCCCGGATCCGGATTTCATGTAAATGGAGTCATTAGGGTAACACTTGCAATCCATCCACATTGTTGCTTATAACCGGAGTTTGTTCCATTTCACTGAACATTATTTCTTGAATACATGGATATATCCCACAATTAATTTATTCACCAGTTTAAAAATATTTGGGTTGTTTCCAGGTTTTGGCAACTGTGAACATTCCAGTCTTTATGTAAACACAATTGTCATTCCTCAAATAACCACCACCGAAAGGAAGGCCAGATAAGCTGGTAGGTGTATGTCTTGTCTCATAAGAAACTGCCAACTGTTTTCGAAGTGTCTGAGACATGTTGCATTCTTACCAACGATGTATAAGAGCTCCAGTTGCACTGCTTTCTCTCCCACTTGGTGGTGTCAGTGTTTTTAATTGTAGCTATTCGAGAGGGTGTGTAGTGGTACTTGAGTTTGGTTCACACTGGCTTTAACTTACATTTCCCTCATAACTAACACTGAGCATCTTGCCTGGCCAGTGTGGCTCAGTGGTTGAGAGTCGACCGATGAACCATGAGGTCATGGTTTAATTCCAGGCCCGGGCAGATGCCCAGGTTTCAGGCTCAGTCCCCAGGAAGGGTGTGCAGGAGACAGCCGATCAATGATTCTCTCTTTCTATCTCTCCCTCTCCCTTGCTCTCTCTGAAATCAATAAAAAAAGTATTTTAATACTGAGCATCTTTTCATGTGCTTATTTGCAATTCATGTATCTGTTTGGTAAAATGTGTTCAAATTTTATTCCCTGCAAGTTGTCACCTTAGTGAATTATTTTGCAAATATTTTTCCCAGGCTAATATGGTTTGCCTTGTCATTTCTTCAGTGTCTTTGAAGAAAAGTTTAATTCATGAAATTCAATTTATCAATTTTTTTCTGTTTAAGTTTCATGTATTTTTATGTAGTCTCCACAAGATTTTTTTCCTGACCCCAGAACATAAAGTTTTTTCTATTATTTCCCCTCAGAATTTTTATAGTTTAGGTTTTACATTCAGATCCAAAATACATGTCAAATTAATTTATGTGTATTGTGAGGTAAGGATGGAAGCTCATGTTTTGCATATGGATATCCAATTGTTCAAGACTACTTGTTGAAAACACTATTCTTTCCTCACCGAATTATTTGGATTCTATATATTCTAGCCCACTGATTTATATTCCTATTCTTACACCAGCACCAGTCTCGAACACTGCAGCTTTCCACTAAAACTCTGAAGTCAGGTAGTGTAATTTCTCCAACATTAGACTTCTTTTCAGATTATTTTGACTATACTAGGTCATTTGCATTTCCATATAACTTTTAGAATCATCTTATCAACTTCTGTAAGACTGACTTCTGGATTTTTATTGGTATTGCATTCCATATATATACCATTTTGGGGAAAATCAGTCTCAACAATAATGATCAAAGAGCATCATACAGTTCTCAAATTTTTTAAGGCTTTTATTAATTTCTTAATGTTTTAGTTTTCATCATGCAAGTCTTTCATATATTTCATTCAATTTATCCCTAAGTATTTCATGTTATTATTAAAGTTGTTTTATAAATTTCAATCTCCAACTGTTTGTTGCTGACAAATAAAAATGCAATTAATTTTATACACTGACCTTGTAACCTATACTCTTTAGTTCTACCAGCTTTTTGTAGATTGCTTAGGATTTCATACATGCGATCTTCTGCAAAAAAAGACTCTTTGATATTATGTCACATATCTGTTTTTGTGTTTAGTATTTGTTTTTTCCCCATACCTCATTTTGAATAGTTTTTATTGTCATACCATCAAGGTTGCTGATCTTTTCTTCTGAAGTGTCACTTCAGATACCTATTTTTTATCTCCAAAAAAGTGAGTTTTTCCCTTTTTAAAAAATGTATTCATTTTCTCTTATGTTCATGTTTTCCTTTACCTTCTTGAACATATGTGGCATTTATAATAGCTATATTACACCCTTATCAGGTAATTCCATTGTCTTGGTCATTTCTGGTCTATTTTCATTAAATGACTTTTCTTTTAGTTATAACTTACATTTTTTCCTGCTTTTTTACATGGCTTGCAATTGACTAGCTGTTGGACACTGTAATCCTGACTTTTTAGTGCACTGGCTTTTGTTGAACAGGGAATTGTGTCCTGGAGCTCAGTTCAGTTACTTGAAATCAGTTGGATGTTTTCAAAGGTCTGCAGGGCAGTCCACAGCCACTTCCGTAAGGGGACACACTTTTGAGGCCTCTTCTCTATGCCTTGTGTATTACACATCTTCTATTCTTATGGGTTTGGGAACATGAACTATTTCCAGGCCTGTGTCATGTGCAGTAATTTTTCTGCATTGTCCTTTCTGGTTTTGCTCTTTCAATATCAGGTCATTTCTTCACACACATGTACAAATCAGTGCTCAGTCAGACTCAATGGGACCTTCCAGAGATCTCCCGAGCTCTGTCCTCTCTGTCGCCTCCAGAAATTCTCATCTCTACCTTCTCTATAGAAGTCAATGCCCACGCTCTGTTTGGGTTACATCTTCCTTGCACTATGGCCTGGAAACTGCCTCTAGACAGCCAGCCAGGGTATCACAGGCTCACCTTGAGCTCCTTCTCTCTGCGGTCCGAGTCCACCACTGCCTATTGTCTACTGATTTACAACCATTACCTTAATTTTTTCTGGGTTCCTGTTTTAGGAGAGAGGGTAAATCTAATTACTATTGCTCTATTTTGACCAGAAGTGGAAGTCTACCATTTCTTAATATAAGTTCCCCAAGTGATTCTAAATGTGGGGACAGTTTTGAAATCAATGAGTAGCTTTAATTTCCTTAAAACTTCCTGCAAGACAGTAAGTACCCTTTTTCCTGAGCTGATTAGTGCTGATAAGATTTGGAAGTTTGTGTCCCAAAAGCACCATGGCATGGCTCCAGCTAGTATATTCAGAGAAACTTTCAATAAAAGAAATGCCCAATTCTACTTTGTAAAGAAATGAAGAAACTATTCTTCTGTGGAAGGAAGTTTCACATGGAGATACTTAAACTGAACTATCTGATAAAAGATGCCACAAAAGAAAGCTTTATGAACCATGGAGACAGAAATAACTAATAACTTGAAGAAAATCCTCCTCTTCCTGAGGCATTCCAGAAAAACCCTCTTTTTTTTAACTTTTGTCTTACAGAAACCATTCGTAAAGAGCATGCTCAACAGGAAAAATACGTTAACTATCAATAAAAAACAGTCATAGAATTTTACTCGTATACTTTCAAAGCCATAAACCTGTAAACTAAGTAAGAATATACATGGAATATACATGAAATTTTTCTTATCAGTAAAACAGAAAATTCCCTTCAGTGCCAGTAAATGTCATTCCTGCATGCAGATTTCCTCCCACCCCTCCAGACAGCACTCTGAAACTTACCCTTTTCCAAATAAGACCTTGGAGCCCAGGGTGGGTCCTCCTCAGCGTAAGGATCACTGTACTCGACCACAGCGGCCTCCTCCTCTTCGTAATCTTCAGGAGGAGGGGGTGGAGGGGGGGATTCATCAAAGACCGGCTCTTCCGCAGGTGGTGGCGGGGGTGGTGTGTCTGAAACTAAGAAGGTACCAAGCTGATAACAAACTACACCTGATGCAAAGTTCTATATTTCTTATCTAAGCTAAGCTTCTATGTTCATGAACTATAAACCTACACTTGAAAATAACCTTTAAAAAAATGAGGGGGCAAGAGAATTCAATTCCTCCACCAACTATAATGTTTCCACTCTCCAAGCATGGCTTTCTCCTCCCGGTGGGTTAGTTTGTATGGACGCTGAGTAAAGTTTAACCAAAATAATTAACTGAGCCTTGGAGCCTGTTTATGCTAATGTAATACAGTTTGGCTTGATATGCTATCCAGGAAGAGGTTATCAGAAATATTAATAATTTGGATACTTATAACCATATTTAGTTTATAAAATTACAATGACTCCCATGAAAAGTCAAATTGTAATAATCTGCTACTTTCTCTCAATGAATTTCTTAAATATAGCACATTACCAAATCAGCAGGGCAGAAATCACAAACAATTTGGGTAACTTCATCCATGAAGATATTTGTGTTTAGTTTGGTTATTTCGAATTTCTCCAAGGTAAATATATGAGTGATTTAAAATATTTTAAATATCTCTTTATTGAGATTTGCTTCCACAGCTTAGGTGTCAACATATAGTAATGTCTAAAATATTATCTTCAAACTCAGGAATTTAAAGCTTTTAAAATGCTTGATATACATGAGCCCAGCTCAACAGAATAAACTGAATAAAGAAAGTTGCACTGGTCAGTTGTCCCATTTTAATGAACAGCACAAATTCTTATTTATGAAGTACCAGTACTGTTTCTGTGAAATTCTCTGAGCAATCTGTTTATTTTCTATTTTTCTCTCTAAACCTCCTGATTGAATCAAATGGACTTGAAAAGACTGCTGGCCATACTCTGCCCTATCCCAGTATTCTTCTCACCTGTTGGGCCGCTCTGTACTTATTAACGTACCTACTTTATGAACTTTAAAACTTTACCCATTACAAGAATTTCTTTTAGTCCTAATGTGTGTTTTTTTTATAAACAGAACATATAAGTATGTGATTTTAACAAAGTTTATGACTAATTATATGTAGTTGGGGTAAGAATCAACAATATATCCTATTTGCATTTAAGCAATTCCACAAAAACACACATCCAAATGAACTCTGTCTTTCAAAACAATCACCGTGAGAAATTAGTTACCAAATTACTCAAAGATGTTGCCACTGCTCATTTTTACCTTTTCTAATAACTGCCTGAGGGCAATTTATGAATGTGAAAACTGGCTTTCATGCCTACAGAATTAAGTGGAAGAGCAGAAATTGGAACACCAATGTTTATTATCTTAAAAGCTTACAATACTATGGGATAAGATAAACATACTAACTTTAAGATAAAGTTTCATTATTATTCCCTCAATAAACATCAACTGAAAGCCACTCTAGTTAGGTGCTTGCTACACTCAGCACTGGGGACAGAGCCGTGAGCAGAAGTCTTGGAGACATAGTAGCCAAACGTTTGTTTATATTTAAGTAAGTGCTTTAAGTTGCTATGGAAAACACAGCAGTAGACGAACCCTCTCACATGGGTTTCTGAAACCTGAAAGCATGAGTAAGAGTTAATGTCTAGCAGGTGGGATGGAGCGGGGTGGATAGTTCATGTCAGATGTGAAGGAAAAAACAAATGCAAAGATGAGAAAGCAAGGAACTGACCAAAGTTCGGCAGAAAGAGGCTTGAGGAAGCTGAAGAGGACTCAGCAAGAAGGGCCTTGCAACCATTTGAACTTTATCCAAAGAACAGCAGGGAGCCATAGAAGGGCGTTAAGAAGAGTTAACAGGATCACGGCTACATTACTCAGCACAGTATAACTGGTTCCGAGTAATTCCCAACTTCTTTCAAACATCAATCTTAACACAGAGTGACTTCAAAATCATGTATTTGAAAGCTACGAGATAATTCCAAAAGACAGGTATGTATCTTTCCAAGGTGAATGTTTTGAAGAGGACAACATTCATTTGAATGTATAAGTCCTACTACATCTTTAAATCAACCACAGCAAATCTCATACACAAAGTGTCTTATTTTTATACATTTTGTAGGTGAGAAATGTTTACAACTATGGAAAGAAATTAAAAAAGATAACCCAAAGGCAATCATGTTGTGGTAAACACTGTAGGTGTTATGGAATACCCTCCAATACACTCAAGTTATATAAGCTATTTTCAGAAACTAGCAAGTAGAGATGCAAGGGCACCTGGAAGAGAGACTGAGCCCTCACGCTAGTAAACTGGATTATCATCAGTTAAATACAAGAGGAAATGTGTCAATAAAAATGGGGCTTTAATTCACTAGGGAAGCACAGAAAAGGAGGGACTAACAGTGTTTGCTATGTCAGATGCTTCTTAAGTGCTGGGGAAACAGCCCATGAACAAAGCAGGCAAAAGTCCCTGCTCTCACAGAGCTTACATTCTATCACTGGCAAAGTCCACGTCCGAAGGAGCAAAAGTCCTCAGCAACAGCGTGCACATTCTCTATCCCATTGGTGAGGCCATCCCTGCTACTAGATGCCAATGGGCTACTTCAGTCTGACAACATTAAATCTTCCTTTAATGTCATTTCCCTTGTTCAGATTCCATGCCCCCAAGCAACCTTCTGATGACAACATAGTTCCTTGGGCAGACTGCTTGCAGAGAAGTCATCGCCCAGTCAGACTACGTTCACTGACCTCGGTATAATTCGTCACTGAATGTTGATAAAGGCCTCCTGCTTTGCAGACATCAGTCTCCTGAGATTCCTTAATACTTCCCGCGGAGAAGACTCAATTTGTCAATAAAATTAGTTATGTGATCCTGCATAACTCAACACCAGACCACAGGCCAATGGTAATTCATTGCCAATCTATGAGGCCTCTTAGGAAATAGAGAGGCAATTTGGTCCCCTGGGCCATACCATGGCCTGGCCATTTTTATACCTGAAATCACAGGACCAGCCACAAAACTCTAAATTCCAGTGATAAAAAACTAGGCTACTTGTTTTGAGCATCCCAGAGGGGAAAAAAATGGGATAGCTAGTGATTAAAGAACATCTCAGATTTTATTTTTCTTTTCTTACATGTGCCTTATTTAAATTTTTTTTCACTACCAGATTTTAAGTTATTTGAAAGTAGAGAATTTCATCTTAATTATTTTATCATCCCTACTAGCTGCTCATATAGTGACTTATTCATAATATTCGAATACTTGAGGTATCAGCAAATGAATACTTAGCCAATCACATATAAATGACATTTTATGCCTACAATCTGATCTACAGCATAAAGAAGACATAAACTTACTATTTTCTTGGACTCTGGCCACAAATCCCATTAAAGGTAACTGAGGAGTTACCTGTAGGATGGAGGGAGGAGGAGGAGCAAGAGATACTGTAAAAACAAAAAAAGGTGTGGAGGATAAGGGGTAAGGGCGAGTTACATTAAAAGAAAAGGATAATACAATAAAATGAACATATAAGGAGGGAAACCACTATGCGTGAACATGTTATAAGATATATTAAGGATCCTCTTTTGAGGGATAATTCATCAACACACAAAACAAAGTATTAGGAGAGTTTTAAGAAAGTTTTAAAAATTACAACAGGAAGCAGTCATTCATCCAAACAGACCTACTCTAACATATAATGGCAAACTGAGCTTTTCATATCAATAACAGGCCTCTCAAAAGAAAAGAATTTATTCAGGCTACAATGAATAATTTGGGTTTCTGGAAATTACCTTGATGGTTACAAATTTAACTATTTGTCAGTAGAAGGGAAAAACCCATTATATTCCAACATTCTAAATTTATATTTCATTACATTAACAGGCAAATAAATTAGTTCTTTACTCATTAATTAAATGAATATTTACTGACTTCCTACTAAGTGGCCAGTACTGTACTAAGAGACCAATACCAAAACCATTCTGAGAGTCAAGTCTGTGTCATTAACATTGTTCATAGTCCCAATTCCTACCACCTGCTCAAGCAGGTACATTTTCTCCCTGACCCTGCAGAAAAGTGTTGGCCTCATTCCAGTCGTTCTCCTCTCCTCTCAGTGCCTTTCCCTTATCTCAAACACCTAGTACAGTGTCTAGCGCTAATAAGCCAGCAACAAATGTCTGACGTATGTAAACACACAGATAAACCAGGTATGTGCCCAACCATTTCCCAGGATTAACTCTACAGTTATAGCTTCCTTCAAAATGGGTATAAAGTATGGCAAGCATCTTCTTATAAAGACAGAATATCTTTAATAACTCCAAACTACAGTTAAGACTAATAAAACTTAAAAAATGAATGAGTCGCCACCCTCAAAGAGATCACATTCTAACTGGGCATATAAACAAAATAGCAATGTCAACCTAACAATTACTTGTAGCAACTTCCTGGAGGTGATGATGGTTGGTGAGACATGGTAGTGTTAGTGGAGGGGTAGCAGGGAAGAAGACCAGATGTGACTTGAGGAAATGGAGCTGGACTGACAAGCAGACAAGAGTTGAGAAAGACAAGCTGAGAACCAAGTGAGGACAGAGGCTTAAAGAGCACTTCCCAGGCCTGGAGGTGTTCCACACGGCTAGCATAAGATACCCCAGAAAGGGGAGAAAGCACAAAAAGAGAATGGGTGGATGTTAAAGTGAGAGAGAGCTTATATGTTAGGTGAAGACTTCTTCGTGGAAAGAGACTGGACTTTAATGTCACCCAACATCAAATAACCTGATTCACTATTTCCTTCATGTTGTAATAGCAAGTTAATTAACTTCTTTGTGCCTATTCCATAAATATGCTGTTTTTAAAAATAGATAATGTAACCTACTTTACAGAGTGGTTGCAAATAAAATTTCCAAAACAAAAAATGTATGCAGAAAGTCTGGCACCAAAAGAAAAAAAAAAAAAAAAAGGTGCGAGGGGCAGCAGAAATAGGAAGGAGAGAACTTAGTAACACAATGTGGAGGAAGAATGTGTACAAGGATTTGGCTAGTACATGAAGAAGATCAACAGCTAAAGATGATTCTTAGATTTTTAGTTCACATAACTATGAAGGTGGAGGTGCCATTTAACCACACTAACCTTGGTAGGTAGTACAGGGAAATGGGCTGGTGAGGAAGAAGGTCAGGGAGAGATGATGTGATAACTAAGATGCATGAAAGTGATGTGGGTACATAGATCTAGGAGGCAACTGGAAAGTTTGGGTTAAGTATGTGAGAAAAATTGAGAGGTAAAGAGCTAGGAGAGATCAGTAGAGAGATGACATGCTGTGGGTAAATGCAGGGAGAACATATGTACTATGCAGATAAGAGTTAAGCAGATAATCATGAAGTGTATCTAGATTTAAGGGGAAGAGTCGTATGACCTTAGAAATCGATACCTTTCTTCAAAGATATCTTTTGGTTAGGTTTTTCCAAGAAGTCATATTTCTTGGTAATAAATCCTTAAGTTGTATGCCTGTCTCTTACCCTCTGAAACAATTGTGGATATGTTCACATTGCCCTGCTTCCCTAACGGGGTAAGAAGAAGAATCAATGAACAGACAATACAGCAGAAAAAAACTGAGAAACACAGCAGACAGCACCTGGCATTAAAAAAGTGCAATTACATAAATGTTCATATCAAATAAGGTGAAAGGTCCCTCTTCTGTCAGCACCCGTCCCAACCTCCCTGCAACAGGAAAGCAGGACATTTCCCACGTAAGTCATTGTCTCTCTTCCAAATGAAAAATAAACAAAAAAAGACCTTCTGGTACTTCAAAAAAATGAAGATTAGGTGCTTAACTCACAACGGTCTTTTTGTAAATAGGCTGTTGTTGTTTTTTAGGACACTTTTTTCCATTGATTTTCAGAGAGAGTGGACTGAATGTTAAAGTTCTCTCAAAATTCATACATTGAAATCCTAATTCCTAATGTGATGGTATTTGGAGATGGGGCCTTTGGGAGATGATTAAGTCATGGGTAGAGCCCTCATGAACGGAATTAGGACCCATATCAAAGAAAGGTTATAAGCTCTCTCTGCTCCCACATATGAGGGCACAACATGAAGACCACTGTCTACAGCCAGAGGGGTTCTCACAGAACTCCCGCACGTTAGCGCCTCTGACTCCCAGCTTCCAGGGAAATGAGCAGTCTCTATTGTTTATAAGCTACCTAGTCTCTGGACTCTAACAGCACCTGAGACACTTACCAAACTAGGTTTATATAAATAAATGTATGTGTACAAATAAGTATTCATATTTATTCCTTTTTTAACACCACGGTACTTCACATTTACATTTAAAGTAAAGTAAAAACTGTTAATTTGTGATTAGTCCTATTGTTTCAATGACCCTACTTACTGCTGACAGGTTAAATGATAAACTGGTGCTGCTATTTCTGTAGTTGGACTGGAGTAAGAAGCAATGAGACCAAAGGGTTCAGTTAGGCCCTGAAAGTTACTATAATGAACTTGCTTCTGAAATAATATCATTAGGAAAGTAATCACTGTGCTCCTAGGGCTAGACTCCAGACACAGGGGTTCTGGATTTTACTTCCTATATCATAATGCCCTTCCAAACGCAATCCATATGTAGTAACAGTAATGCTAGAGTCACAGCTCATAGAAAACCCCCGTGAATATTCACATGAATCCCAGCCTGTCAGCTCACTTCTTCAGAAGCATGCATTCATGTCAAGCCTCCAACTGCACACAAAAAAAGCTCATATAACACATATTCGGGATCATTTTGTTAAATCAGGTTATTAGCTACTTGAAAAATTATTAGCTACTTCCAAATGAAAAATAAACAAAAAAAGATCTTCCGGTACTCCAAAAAAAATGAAGATTAGGTGCTTAACTCACAACAGTCTTTTTGTAAATAGGCTGTTGTTGTTTTTTAGGACATTTTTTTTCCATTGATCTTCAGAGAGAGTGGACTGAATGTTTAAGTTCTCTCAAAATTCATACATTGAAATCCTAATTCCTAATGCGATGGTATTTGGAGATGGGGCCTTTGGAGATGATTAAGTCATGGGTAGAGCCCTCATGAACGGAATTAGGACCCATATCAAAGAAAGGTTACAAAGAAAGGTTATTAGCTACTTAACAAATTTTCTCATTTTAAATATGAAAAAACAAGGACCACTGTAAGATCACTGGAGTAATACATGAGACTTAAATGATACGCTAAAGCAAATAAAATAAAGGAGCATCTAATAGCCTTAAACACCATTTGCAAGATATTAAGTCTTGCAAAAAAATGCTTTCCAAGAACCTGTTTTAGGGGGGAAAGAATTTTTTTTTTTTTCATTTAGAAAAAGCACTGGTTAATCAGCTAGCAAAGCTGTAGCTACCCTCTGTAAAATAGTTACCAAACCCTGGAGTAGGAAGGCAGAAATTAACAGAGGACAGAAAAAAAAAACACAAAAACAGCCAACTAACTAAATTGTCTCACACATTATGCTGAAGGCTCATAATCTCAATTCACTATACTTTCATGAGCATAAAAAATACTTTCATTAACATCATTCCATAGAGTAAGGTATTCTTCTACTTTAACATATTCTTTCAAGTATGTTAAAATCAGACTTTATATAAAACATGTATAAATATGTGCTTAAACAGCCTTCAAGTAACCTCCCCTACCATGCGCACAGCACAGAATACCTATACGTACCGGATACGTTCTGTGCACTGTGCACAGTTGGTCCCAAGCTGTAACAGGGAAGCATCTTGGCCCCAGTACAGAGGAACAGGGAGAACTATGAAATAACCCACATCTAACAAACCACAAGTTAAAAATAAAAATGCATTTAGGTACAAAATAGCTCTTATTCAAATACTAGGGGCCTGGTGCACAAAAATTTGTGCACTCGGGGGGTGGGAATCCCTCAGCCTGGCCTGTGCCCTCTTACAGTCGGGGACACCTCGGGGGAGATGTCCACCTGCTGGCATGCCTGGCCAGCCTAGGTTAGGGGCTGAGGGTCATTTTCAGGCTGCCCACAGCCCCTTCAGGGTTCGTGCCCTGGGGAATGGGAGGGCTGGTGAGTGCAGGCCTGGACGTTTCCCACTGGAAGGCCCATGATGGCACATGCCTGGTGGGCCCCCACCGCTGAGGGGACACACCTGGCACAGAGCTGGGTGGTGAGCCAGGGGTGGATGCCGGTGCAGGATCCCTCGGTGGGGCCCTGCTGCTGAGCGAACACACCTGGGGTGGAGCCGGGCAGTGGACTCGCTTTGGATGCTCCACACTGTGCAGCAGACGCTCCCACACGCCCTATGGAGGCCCCCGGGGGGGCAGATGAAGGTAGTGGACCCTGGACAGGTGCTCCCGCATGCCCCCGAGGAGGCCCCCGGGGTGGAGCCAGGCAGCAGACCCAGGACAGGCATTCCTGGACACCCCACGGAGGCTCCTGGGACAGAGCCAGGCAGCGGACCCAGGATAGCTGCTCCTGCATGCCCCGCAGAGGCCCCCGTGCTCCCGCATGCCCTGAGGAGCCCCCCAGGGGGTGGAGGCAGGCAGTGGACCCGGGACAGCTGCTCCTGGATGCCCCGAGGAGGCCCCCGAGGGGTGGAGCCAGGCAGCGGTCCCTGGACGGGTGCTCCTGGACGCCCCAAGGAGGCCCCCGTGGGCCGGAGCCAGGCAGCAGACTGAGGATGGCTGCTCCTGCAAGCCCCGTGGAGGACCTGCTCTGCCACACGCCTGGTGGAGGCCCCCAGGGGGTCAGAGCCAGGCGGTGGACCCAGGACGGGTGCTCCTGGATGCCCTGAGGAGGCCCCAGGCCAGACCCCCCCCATTGAGCTGACACACCTGGCACAGCTATGCTGGCTGTGGAGGCTCCCAGTGCAGAGCTGCCCTGCAAGCCTCTATCTTGGCCAGGTTAATTTGCATACAGCCACTCTGATTGGCTGGTGGGTGTGGCCGTGAGCAGAGGCTCAGCCAGCCTAGGCAGGCAGTTGCAACAGAAGCCTCTGGTTTGCTCTAGCTCCATGGCTGCCGGCCTCCATCTTGGCTGGGCTAATTTGCATACAGCCGCTCTGGTTAGTTGGGAGGCGTTGGTTGGTTGGGAGGCGTGGCTTGGCTGGTGGGCGTGGCTTCGGTGTCTCGGGTGATGGTCAATTTGCATATTACTATTTTATTATATTAGATAGGTTTGGGACACATGCTTAAGAGAATGGATGAAAAGACAGGTAGATTTGTCAAAATTAAGCTCAAAATGAGTTAAAAAGAATGGTGCAGCCAAAATCACTAAGTGTGACCAAAGATAGCAGCAAAATAAATATATTTCAAGTAAGGCAGTTAGTAATCACACTACGGGGCACACTATAATTAGACTAGAAATCTGGCATTTAATCTAAAAGAGAGACCCAAACCAGTAAAGGGATTTGAATAAGGAACAAAGGACTCATCCTACATTTAACAAATAGTTACTGAGCACTATCCCAGGATATCCTATCTAATAAAAGAGTAATATGCAAATTAGGCATCACTCCATGACAAAGATGGCTTCCCCCATAGGCACAAGATGGTGGTGCCCAGTCTGGCTCAGCCTCGCCACTGAAGTGGTCAGGCCTGTTAGCCAGGCAGGTGATGGGGGAGGCCGGATGTCCGAGGGGTGCAACAGGCGATATGAGGGGGCCTGGGTCCCCTACCCAAGCCAGACGCCTTCGCCAGAGGCCTCAGGCATGAGCAAGGGTGGAGCCGGTGATCGGAGGGGGCAGGGACAGAGCCGGTGATAGGAGGAATATGAGGATGCTCTACCCAGGCATAAGGTCTGGGCCAAAGGCCTCAGGCCTGGGCAGGGGCAAGGCCAGAGATCATAGGGTCCTGGGTTCCATAGAGCCAGCGATCGAAGGGGCAGGGGCAGGGCCTGCGATCACAGGGGTCTGGGCACCGGTGGAAAAGCAGGGGTCTGGGAGGTCCCCTGCCCAGGCCTGCAGACTTGGCTAGAGGCTGCCAGTGAGGCAAGGGCAGACCAGGTGATGGCAGGGGGCAGGATCAGAGCTGGTGATCGCAGAGGCCTGGGCTCTGTGAAGCCGACGATCAGAGGGGTTTGGGGCTCCCCTGCCCAGGCCTGCATCCTCGGCCAGAGCTTACAGGCCTGGGCAGAGGTGGAGCCAGTGATCGGAGTGAACTACGGAAGAAACACCTTTTCTTATCACTCATTGGCTAAGCTCCCTGTATGCCCTGGTAATATTCTTAGTAACTTGGGTAATAAGAATCCCTAAAGGCAATCTAGGGTTTTTCCACCACATTCCTGGAGGAAAAAAATGAAGGTCCACTGCTGGAGGGCTAAGAAATGTCATATCCTGCCCTAGCCGGTTTGGATCAGTGCATAATGTCTCAGCCTGCTGACTGCCGGGTCTGGGTTCAATTCTGACCAAGGGCATGTACCTAGGTTGCAGGCTCCTCCCTGGCTGGGGCCCAGGTCAGGGCTCATGCAGGAGGCAACCAAAGTGTTCCTCTCACTTTGATGTTTCTCTCTGTTTTTCCCTTCTCTTCCACATTCTCTAAAAATCAATGGAAACATATCCTCAGGTGAGGATTAAAAAAAAAAAAAGAAAGAAATGTCATATCCTATGAAAGACACATCTTGAAAATGCCTAAAGAAAG
>PVJC01043353.1:0-14558 GCA_004026665.1 Murina feae
TGAAAGAGCTAAGAAGTGATGCATACTGGGAAACTTGTTTTAAAAAAATAAAGTGGGACTAAAAATCTATGAAAAACTTTGTTTTAGAGACTTAACAGATTAGTACTATCTCCAATAATTTCTGTTTATAAAAAGTTATGTGTAAAATTAAATTATATCCTAAAATTCTATATGTTGTGATATCTGTATATTCTTCTACGTACAGAGCAAAAGAAACATGGATAGTTTTGAGAAATCTATATATATATATTAGGGGACATCCTTTGGACCCTGGCTGTGAACCAGCTGAATGGGCAGGATGTACTGATGTTCTTAAGAAGAACTGAGTCAGACTTGGCCTTTTTGGAAGAGCAAGCGATGCTTCCCTGTCTGGGCCAGGCGGAAGGGCCGGGCCCCCGTGCGAGTGTGGGGATCTTAGTTGCCCACAACCCTGTGGAGGATGTTACCTGAAGATGACCGTCGGCGCGTAGGCCACAGCCACACTTGGAGCCCATCCCTAGCAGCTTCACTTTCTGTCATATTTCCTAAATCCCCAGGGAGTAGCACCAACACTGTTTGCTGTTCCCCTTTCCAAAGGAGTATGATCGTCCAGGAACTGTGCTCAGTAGCAAATGAGAGGGAGATCCCGAAGGCGCTCAGTGCTGGCCTAGATCCGCACGAGAAACAGCAGTACACCGTCCACACTTTTCCTCCTCTAATTGTCCGCAGGAGACACCAGCATGCCCAGGGGCAGTTTACCTTAAAAACTGGATTGCCCCCTGGCCAGTGAGGCTCTGTCGCTTGAGCACTGTCCCTCGGACTGAAGGGTCCCGAGTTCAAGTCCAGTCAAGGACACATACCTTGGTTGTAGTCTCAGTTCCCAGCCCTGGTTGGGGAGTGTGCAGAAGGCAACCAGTTGGTGTGTCTTTCACATCGATGTTTTTCTCTGTCACTCCCCCTCTCTAAAAATCAATGGAAACATATCCTCGTGTGAGAATCCTCTTACACACACACACACACACACACACACACACCCAAGGGTGCGAGTTCAATCCCTGGTTGGTCGCATACAGCAGGCAACCAAGCGATGTTTCTCTCACATTGATGTTTCTCTCTCTCTCTCTCTCTCTCTCTCTCTCTCTCTCTCTCTGTCTCTGTCTCTGTCTCTGTCTCTGTCTCTGTATCTCTCTGTTTCAGTTTTTCCACTCATAAGATGAGGAAAATGGTACTACTGCCTCAGAAGGATCATGTTATGTACTATTTATAATCAGGGCAAAAAAATGTAGCTGCCCATACAACAGTAAGACGCCTTTCACCTGTATAGAAAGTATAGTCACTGGTGCGTGCAGTGTCTCGGATTGCAAGAGGGATGTCCAGCTGCTGGTTTAGGCCCAACATCCCCCAAGGGATCCCAGATTATGAGAGGATGCAAGCCAAGCTGAGTAGCCCCCCCCCCCTTCCTGGGCATGAAATTTGTACACTGGACCTCTAGTAAATAAACAGTAAAACAAAATAATTACAGGTAAAGGTACTTTTGTTTGCCGAAGCCAAAGAGAAAAACCAATTGTACCCTACCTCACTAATTTTATAAAATTGAAAATTACATATTATTTCCTTAGAATAGGAAGGGTACCTGTAGTGAATAGCATATCGTTTCTTGAAATACCGTTGTTGAAAACTAAAGAAATGATTTCAAGTAAGGGGCTTTAAGTCTTTTTTTTTTTCTTATATGTTTACACATAGCTCAAAATTTTATGTGTAACTGCAGTTTCGGGTTTTTGGGGGTTTTTTTAGACTAATGGAAAACTGTTGAAAAAAATGTTGGGGAGAATATAAAACTTGGTATAATTTACTGTAGAGAAAAATTACAAAATGGAAAACATATTTGAACTTGTCTTTCACGGATACATTATTTCAGATTTGAAATTCTAGAAGTCTGATCTGAATGTTGGACTCCTTGTTCTCAAGCATGAACCCAGCATAGCTGTAATCTGCAGCGTGCGGGCGGGTATCATGGCAAAGAGCCCACTCGCAGAATATTAGAGAAGCTCTTCGCAGTCTGGGTTTAATAGACCCGTTTGGTTTGGCATTGGCTTGACATAAACTTTTGGTTATCCCAAGCCCTTAATTGCTTTGAAGTGAAAGCCCAGTGCTGCTCCTTTTTATTAAAATCGTGTTTTTTCTTGTTACTGTGGTCTATTTTGGAAGACTGAGCTGTGATTTTTGCATATGTTCTACATAATGCCTCATTAGCAGAAAATCTTGTATCATTTACAAGTAGCCTGAATGTCTGTGTTGTTTTGAACAAAAGTCCGTATTAAAATTTAAACAATATAAAAATGCACATTTTCTGCTTATTAAAAAGGCCGTCTTAAATTAAACGCACAGCAGTAACCAGTGAGCACGTGGACGTGAACATTAAAATCGGAATGGTTTTACCTTTTATTGACTTTTTCAACTCCAGAACTAGTTACACTCTTACCGAATGTGTGACTAGTTTGTGCTGTGTTTCTTTTTTAAGCACGTGTTAGGGTGTTTATCTCCTTAATTAAAATCACGGAAGTGCCCTGGCATCCCAATGGAGGGAATTTAACCCATGAACGTCTCGGACATTCTGGCTTGCCTCTGCCCTTTGGTTGAGAGCAAACTCTCAGGCCCTGAAGCAGGCCTTTGCAGGCGTGCAGTGAAGGCACAGCGTGGCTTTCGGCTTCGTCTCCCCCTGCGCACAGGCACAGGGTCACCTCCCGGCAACTCTTAAGTTCTTCCCCGTCTTTCATTCTGAAAGTTGCAAACCTACAGAGAAGTTGTGAGGACAGCTTGTGGGGAGACGCACATCCCTTCGCCCTTTGCAGATCTGTGATTGACACAGCCTGCCCTGCACTCTGCCTGCTCCTACCTGAACCTGCTCCCTCCCCTCCCCACCCCTCTCAGGTCTGAGAGTCCAGTGCGGGTATCACTTCACCTTCTGCGCGCTTCTCGGTGTCTTCACGTAACGACAGGGCAGCTGTCACATCCGGGGCACTGACCAGTGAGTGATAAAGGAGCATCATCTAATACTCGGTGTATCTTCAAACTTCCCATTGGTCCAAGAGTGTCCTAAATAGCTGTTTTGTTTAAATAGCTGGGTTTTTTGTGTTTTATTTTATTTTTATTTTTTTGTCCTGGCTGGGTTGTTCAGTTGGTTAGAGCATCATCCCATACACCAAAAGCTGGTGGGTTCAATTCCCAGCCAGGTGCATACTTAGGCTGTAATAAAAAACATATCCTAGGTGAGGATTTATAAATAGCGGTGGGGTTTTTTTGTTTTGCTTTCTTCTTTTTTAATATATTTTATTGATTTTTTACAGAGAGGAAGAGAGAGGGATAGAGAGTCAGAAACATCGATGAGAGAGAAACATCAATCAGATGCCTCCTGCACGCTCCCCACTGGGGATGTGCCCGCAACCAAGTTATATTCCCTTGACCAGAATCGAACCCGGGACCCTTGAGTCTGCAGGCTGATGCTCTATCCACTGAGCCACATCGGTCAGGGCTGTTTTGCTTTCTTTTAATCTAGTGTCCAATCAGGGCTCATGTAGTGTATTTAACTGTCACGTCTTAGGTTTCCTTGATTCTGGAGTGGCTGCCCAGTCTTCTGGAGCCCATTCAGAGCTGTTTGCAAAATGTCCCTCAGTCTGGATTGGTCTGATCACCCCACCCCCTAATTTAGAGGGCACATCTGGTCCTGGGATGGAAGGGTAACTAGGGCCAGAGAGAACCATGCAAACATTATTGTTATACGGGGAGGTGATCTGTCGCTTGTTTAAAAATACATTCACCAAGCTCTTACTATTTTGAACACCTTAGAATTCGCCCAAAGAAAAGTATCACTCAGATTCCTCTTTCTGTCATCCCTGTGCTTTTTATTATTAATATGATCTTGTAGGTGATAGCAGCTTGACATATTTTCTCAGCACTTTAAACAAACCACAGAAGTTGTCACAATCAATAGCAACATATGAGTGCATACGTACATGAGGGTGGAGAGAAAGCCAAAACTCAGAAACCCCCGGAAGGAGGCACCTAGAAGGTGGGGCAGGTTCCTCCCTTAGAACTGGACCTGAGTGCTGGCTCCCCCACTTAGGACTCTGGCGAATTCATTGTGTCTCGTAGCCTCGGGTAACCCCTCAGCCCTGAGGTGGAGACTGAACTGGGCACGAGGTCTCTTCTGCCTTTAAAACAACTGCCACTTTTACTCCTAGGGACCTTGTGTTTATGACAGATTATTTTTTTCTACTAAATGGGTGGTATTCATTTAATTCTTTTTTTATTCATCGAAGACTATATCCTATTAACTATTACTTCTAATAATTGTGAAATTACCTGTGTCACTGACTAGTTATATTCCAGCAAGAAATAAAAATGATACAAAACCTTTGGTTCACTTTTGCAACTAAATTGGCAATTAACCTACATTTCCTGTTGGGCTTTTCGATGTTTTGGATCTAATTCTCAGATTCTTATTACCAGTTGGAATCCATTAAGCTTCAGCCTCAAAACGGTCCCCTATAGCAGATGAGCCAGGGGTGGCTTCTTGCTGCCCCTCCCAGCCCCTGGGAGTGCGCCGCCAGGGTCAGGAGAGTTTGACTGTGTGCACGTAGAGAGCCCGCGGCTGTCCCCTCCATCCTCCGTGGGTGTGAGAGGAAGAAAAGACCGCGTTCTGATTCATATTTTGACCCAGCGCCACAAGGAGGATGTGATCCAGATAAACCTGCACAGACATGTTTGCCTGCGTGCCGTCTTCGACCGGGGCCTTTATGTTCACTGCGAACTCAAGTAGCAGTGCGAGTGGAGCCATAACTTCCTAGCGACCCCGTGATCCTGTTCACGAGGCACACCTTGCTGTGTAATCCTACATTTCTTTCAACAAGACACTTGCAGAATGTCTGCCCGTGTTTAAAAAAAAAAAAAAGTAGAGTTTTTTAATCCTAAGGTTATTCTCAACTTTATCCCCCAAACTTAGCCTGAAACTGTTACTCCAAAAAGAGCCTCCTATTCTCTCGCACACAGATTTTACGCAACCACTTCCCGGAATCTCACGGCCCCGCTTCTATACTCCAGAGCCTTCTCTTCCAAACGCTGGTAACTGCCAGATCATAACTCCGTTACCTCAAGAAGTCAAGCGGCTTTGTTGGAAGCATTCACTGTCCTTACTGCAGCAAAGAAGGGAACGAATGTCAGTGGGGGTGGAGGGACGGGGAGAGGAAGTGTCAGAAACTCAGCAAAGCACGGGTTTTTTTCTCCCTAAGATGGCATATTGGAAGCGACATGATGGGGAGTTTCTCCTCCCCCGTGAATCCGAGCTCTGGTCTCTGGATTTATTATGGCACCAGTAGCAGGGCTGCAGGCAAGTGTTCTCAGGGCTTCCATCAGAGGTTCCTTTTCAGAGTTTATTGCTCGACTGTTTCAAATTATGAGTGAAACTTGGCACATAGGTTGTTGAGCTGTGTTACTTTTTTCAACATAAAATCTAATTTATTTCAGTTTGTTTTCAATCTAGAGATGGGCCAACAACTCTTTTCATAGTTTTAGAAGATTTTATCATCATCCTAAATAACATGTCTGTTCAAAAGAAGAGAGAAATGAACCTGTATTTTCCAACTTCATTGTTCATAGTGGGGGTTTTTGAAACTGTTGGTTGAGAAACTTATTTTTACAGAGAATTTAATTGATATGCTTGCTGTCTGTTTGCAAATCATTTCACCACGTGTAATGCAGCATGTATGAGCCCGTGCAGGGCTGTCAGAGTTCATCCGGCTGTTTGCGCTCTGCATCGTTCCTCCTGTTCGCATGTCAGCATCCTGAAGGTGTGATGTTCCCGTCCCAGGGCGGGGACCTGTGGAGGTCGCTTAAACCGCTGCTCATGAAACCAGCCGCCTCCCCTCTGCAGGGGCAGCTGGCCTGGGGCCTTGCTCCACGCAGAGGCTAGAACCGCCCTGACCAACGACTGGTTCGCACTCCTCATCCGTCAGCTTTCTGCGACCTGCTCTGCCGTCTCTCCTCTCTCACTTCTTCTTGTTGTTGTTACATCTCACATGAGGGTATTTTTTCCATCGATTGTTAGAGAAAATAGAAAGGAGGGAGTAGGAGGAGAGAAGGAGAGAGAGAGGTACATCGATGTGAGAGACACACTGATTGGCCGCCTCCCGCACGTGTCCAACCAGAGCCCGGGATTGAACCTGCAACCCAGGTACATGCCCTTGACTGGGGAATCGAACTGGAGCCCCTCCCTTGCGTGGGCCGACACTCCAACCACTGAGCCACACCGGCCGGTGCCCATCCTTACTCTTTCACCCTATGTCATCTGCGTAAGAGCGTTGAGTTGATTACCAGGTTTGAGATTATCTTTCACTGTCCACCTTCTTGAAGGCCAGACCACATTAATGAAAGGGTTGGTTTCATCCTTTATCTATTATATCATCGACTCAGCGTGTCAGGGAGTCGTCCTTCTTGCTGTTAGCCCTCAGAACATCCAGTCACAACAACAATGTTATGTGGACAGCCCTCAGACTCACTGTAAAGTCATTGTTGGGCACTCGCAGGCGCTCCGGTAGGGGTCCTTCCCAGCGAGCTGGCTTTTTACCTAAAGCATCGCTGTTTAAACCACCACGTTACTGCTGCTGGACGTTAACTACCACTCACGCTGTCATCGGCGCCCACTTGTTAGGCATTGTTAGCAGAAAATACTAAGTCCCTTTTCCTGGCAATACTTTGCAAAGTCTAAACTCCAAAGAGTTTAGGAAAATATTTAAGAAACCATCCACCAATTAAGCCACTGAAAGTTCTGGCTATACTTACTGGCCTTTGCCACACAAAGAAAATTCAACAATATCCTGTTGTTTCTATGACCCTGTGTGCCTTAGTGAGTTATTGGGGCTTAATTCTCTATTAACATCATGAAGCAATAGTTATTACTTAAATTCTAGAGGCCCAGCGTGCAAAATCACGCAAGCCCCGCCTTGCGTGAGCCGTGGGCCCTGCCTCCGCCACGCGAGCCCCCCCAGTCCCATGTGAGCCCCGCCTCGCTGTGCGAGCCGAGTCCCAGCCCGCAAGAGGTGCTCCATGCGCCTCCTGGTGACCAGTTGTTGGGTCATTCTGCCATTACGGCATGATGACCACAGGCCTTTTGTGATCTAGATATTTGACTTGTACACAGTATGGCCAAAGTATATAGTTGTGAGTACACAAAACACAGAGTTTATTCTTGTATTACAATTTATTAATTACTGTATTATTTTCCATACAAACAAGTGTAAACCTAACTTTTCCCCCAACCTGCATATCTTCTTGGGAATATTATCATACTCAAAACTAAGAAAAATGAAATATCAGGGACAGCTGAAAACATAGGGTAAGATTTGAATCGTATTCTGTTCTTCCCTATCAATAAATGGCACTCACTGTTGAATGGTCAAACCAAGTAATTGGCGGGGGGGGGGGGGGGGATAAATCATATTTTGACTTCTAAATATGAAAAAATGAATTTTTTTAACAAGTTATACTTTTCTCTATATTTAATTTTTTAGTATTATCTCTTTTG
The DNA here is from genome assembly GCA_004026665.1 of Murina feae. Classification (NCBI taxonomy): domain Eukaryota; kingdom Metazoa; phylum Chordata; class Mammalia; order Chiroptera; family Vespertilionidae; genus Murina; species Murina feae. The sequence continues at coordinate 7,559 of PVJC01043353.1, forward strand.
AGAGTGAAAATAATATCCAGGGGCATGGTAATGAGGGCACTGTTGAGTGTGTGCACAGAACTACTACACGTTTTAGACGCGTCATTATTTAACATTGTGTTAAGACTGCACCCTGAGCGAGAGACAGCCTCTTGGACTTATCTTCTGTGTGAGGACAACTGACTGTCCAATGCCAAAATGCAATGAACTTTCAAATATCAAAGAGGAAAATTAAGTATTTCAAGTCCTCAGCTGGTTTACAGATGTGTGAGCTTTGTAGTCCATTCTCTGGTTCCAGTAGGGCGTTGTGACAATTTTTCCAATATGTGTACACTAGATAAGTTCTGGAAGCAAAATTACTTAACTCTAAATACCGAAAGCGTTTTCTGAATTGAAACTTCTTACGTTTATTTTCCTTTAAAAATGAAGTCTAAAACCCAGCTTCACAATTTCTACGAAACTTTTGAAGGTAAAATACATTAAATTAAGAAACCTTTCTCCGTCAGGAAAAGAAATGCCTTTTGAAACAGGTACTCATTTAGATCTGTGATTAACCTTTAATAAGATCTTCCTGTTAAATTCTACGTTTGCTTTAATCTCAGTAGGAAAAATACAAACTAGTCTTGCACATATAGAATTTCTCTATACCCTGTGGACGTTAAATGATCTCTTACAGCGAAAGGCACATCTGCAACGTATTTAAATGCCAGCGTTAGGCATTATTAGTATAAAACGCTAAGTCACTTTTTTTGGAAATATTTTGAAAAGTTCAAACTCCAGGAGGAAACTCCAATAAATTGTAATCTTATGATACCATTTGTTCGGAGGGCGTGTGGGAAGATGGGTGCTGTAGCACACGTTTTCATTTCAGGGGAAGGAGGGGGATACGCCTGGAGTGTGTGCTAAGACTGCTGTCCTTTAGCCCCGTCCTTCAGGACACTGTCAAAGGCCCTTCAATCCCCGTCATCAGTCATGGTGTAGGGGACCTGAGTCGTCACATCCGGGGCTCCCTGCAGATTCTGAGAGTCTGTGGGTTCATAAAGCTCAGAAATGAGTATTGGTTGGTTTTCAATAACAAACCCAATGCTAGGTGCGTGGTACACAGAGCACCTTGGCGACTGATCTGCAAGTGTGTGCGTTTCTCCTGGGAGACAGTCCACGGAACATTGTGGTTGAGTCACCCATTGTTTTCCCTTTGCCTTGAATTTTTTTCACTCTGTCTCTCTTTTTCTTAAACGTACCCTTGAAGGTCCAACATCCGGGACAATGTAGAGATGATTAAGCTTCACAAGCAGCTGGTGGAGAAAAGCAATGCTCTTTCAGTAATGGAAGGAAAGTTTATTCAGCTTCAAGAGGTACTGCGGTCGGTTATTTCATTATGGGGACACATATGCCCAAAGCTCCAAAAACAGTGTTCAAGGTGTATATTTTTAAGTAGAATAGCCACCATACTAAAAAGCAATTTTAAAAGGTTACTCTTTTTATTCCCAATTTTGTATAATTTCACTCTATATATTATGTGTTATTATAACTTAATACCTAAAGGAATAACCAGCTGGTTGGACTTTTTATAAATATCTGTGTCATCTTAAGATAATAAGTACACTTATTGTAAATAATCTCATGCTAAGAAAAATTATTTTTGACTCCTTTTATCTGCATTTACGTGGCACATAGCACTGAAGGTTTAGAGACACTTCAGTTCTAAGCATTCATGATTATGCCAAAATAGACCAAATTATGCATAGGCCAATAGTCCCGTTTTATGAGGTCTCTCTCTCTCTGATGTGGTGTTTTGCTTTGTTTGGCCACTACCATTATCAGAAGAGTATTTGAGTGCCCATCAGGTCAACTCTCGGTGTGTTTATTTAAACTTTAACTATTTAGGTTGACAGCACCAGGGACTACTCATCCCCATAATCGTTTTAATAAAGACAGTGGCCCCCAGGAATGTGCCATCGGAGGGACGTATTGCACTGCATTGTTAACGGGGTTCTGGGATTAATTAACGCCCAGCGTTGCAGATGAGCAGAATTGACAGTAAGCAGTCTTCTCGTCCCCCCTGATCTGCAGCTTGGCCTCCCGAGGTTTCCGCTATCCATGGTGAACTGCAGTCCAGGCATATTAAATGGACAGTCCCAGAAAGAAAAAATCCAGACGTTTTGAATCGCATACCATTCTGGGTAGTGTGACAAAATCTTGGGCCGTGAGCTCTGTCCTGCCTGGGACATGGATCATCCCTTTGTATGCAACCTAAGCGCCATCTTGGTTACCAGAGAGAGAGAGAGAGAGAGAGAGAGGCCATAGTCACATGACTTTAATTGCAATTTATTGTTAGTTTCAGGCATTCACTGGGGGTCTTGGAACCTGTCCCCAGGGATAGGGGTGGGATTGGGGGGATACTCTGCTTTCTTTAAAGTATAACGTGAACTTCAGGAGTAAATTTATTTATAGAATTGTAATCACTTACTCAAATCATAATCCAAAAACACTTTTTAAAAGTTTCCTTCTGGTTTTTAGAAGCAAAAAGCTCTCCGGGTCAGCCACGATGCCTTGATGGCAAATGGAGAGGAGCTGAACCAGCAGCTCAACGAGCAGCGTGTGAAGTGCAGCCGCCTGGAGAGACAGCTGCACTCGGTGACGTTTTCCGAGAAAAGGATCGAAGAGGTAAGCCTCCTAGCGCTCGCACCCGCTGCATAAAGCCGCTCCGTGACTGACGGCTTGGAAAGGTAAGAGAGAGACATTTCCACTATTATATTCGTTTAAAATCCAAGCCACATACATGGCACTGTGAGCACAGCAGAGTGTGGCCAACATGTCACGGGCATGGCACGTCAGGGCCTAAACATTCTCGCACGTGTCCTGAGAGCCACTGTTTACGTGAGAACTAAAGGTTGTCGAGGAGAAAGAAAACGCTTTGACACAGGTTACCTGTGGAACTCGGCTTTCTCAGTCGTCAGTTTATTAGTCATTTGCAAGACCAAAACAAAGTTATAGGAATATATTTGGTTCCGGAGAGAAGGATGTTGTATTTTGCAACGTCAGCAATTTGGGGGGGGGGGGGTACGTTTCTAACAAGTTCTTTGAAAATGCATCTTCCTGTCCTGGCTGGTTTGGTTCAGTAGATAAAGCGTCGGCCTGTGGACGAAAGAGTCCCAGGTTCGATTCTGGCCAAGGGCCCCTGTCAGGGTTGCAGGCTCCATCCCCTCCAGTGGGGAGGGGGCAGGTACAGGAAGCAGCTAATCAAAGATTCTTTCTCATCCTTGATGTTTCTCTCTATCCCTTGCCCTTCCTCTCTGAAATCAATAAAAATATATTTTTAAAAAAAAAGAAAAAAGAAAGAAAATGCATCTTCCTGTTATTGTTGCTACTCATGTTTCCCAGCTTGTAGTCTTTTTCTCTTTTGTCTGTTAAATGTGTTCTTGAAGAGAATGGAAGTGAAATAAGATGCCCACATTCTGTTCTGACCTTGGGAGAATCTTTTACTGTATCTCAAAAGAGGATTTGAGGAGGAAAATGAACTTTAAGAGTGCTCAGATCCTTGGGAAGAGGTTGCAACTACAAAATACACTGCAGAATGAAACAAACGTAAATGCTAGAAATAAATACAGGAAGCTGTATTTTAATCATAAGGATATAATTACCTCAAGTTAATTTCTAAAAATATTCATTAGGATGAAAAAAGGTATGTAGTTGTTGTTTTTTTTAATATATTTTTATGGATTTCAGAGACAGAGAGAGAGAGAGAGAGAGAGAGAGAGAGAGAGAGAGAGAGAGAGAGAAACATCAATGATGAGAGAGAATCATTGATCTGCTTCCACTGGCACATCCCCCACTGGGGATAGAGCCCACAATCCGGGCACACGCCCTTGGCTGGAATTGAACCTGGGACCTTCAGGCTGCAGATGGACGCTCTATCCACTGAGCCAAAGTGGCTAGGGCTGCAATTTTATTTTTTTCATTCATATGTTTAAAAGATGTGCTGCTGGCTTTGTGTAAGTTGCAGGAGACATGAGAAAGTGTATCTGCAGAGCCAGTAGTGATTGACACATTTCTGTGAACCATGAACCAAAAGAAAAGTTAATCCTTTTACTTTTTTATGGGCCAATTGGAAATTAATACAGAGTGAATAGAATGATGGGATTCGTTGGGGAGGAAAGGAAAGAGTGTATTTCTCCAGACTTAACAGCAAGCTTTTAACACATTCTTTATTGAGTTTTGGCACAGGTTGCCATAAAGTAGTGCATGCGTTTCTACTAAATTAAAACAGAGATATTAATTTCATGTTTACTTAACAACTGGGAAGAAAATCAGTGCTAAATTAAATACAGCCAATGGAAGTGGCCTAGTTAGCAGCTGCAGTTTAGAAATCATGACTGAACCATGTTAGCTGCCTCTCCTGTGCTTTTGCCCCCTGTAGTTTTACATGAGAATCTCCTAATGTGTAATTTTCTTTTCATTTTAGCTGCAAGATAGAATTAATGACTTAGAAAAGGAACGGGAACTTTTAAAGGAAAACTATGATAAACTTTATAACAGGTAAATCAGAATTCCATGTGTTCTCTTATTCACTTGTCTGAAATCTTGTCTATCAAAGCATTGGGTTTCAGACCATCTAATATTTATTTAAAAATTAGCTATGGTTGATTGCAAGAAATATCTATACATATAAAGACCCAGGGGCCATCCCAACCGAACGAACAACCGAACCATGACTAAACAGGCTGAGTGGGGCAACCAGGCTGGCAGTGGGGACAGTGAGGGGCGACCAGGCCAGCAGGGGGACTTGGGGGTGACCAGGCTGGTGGGGTGGGGCATTGAGGGGCAACCAGGCTGTCAGGGGCCAGTTGAGGGTGACCAGGCCAGCGGGGGTGGGCAATTAGGGGTGACCAGGCCAGCAGGCAGAGGTAGTTAGGGGTGATCAAGCTGGCAGGGGGGCTGTAGGGGCAGGCAGGTGAGCAGTTAGGAGCCAGTGGTCCTGGATTGTGAGAGGGATGTCCAACTGCCCGTTTAGGCCCAATCCTGAGGACATCCACTGAGGGGTCCCGGATTGGAGAAGGTAAAGGTTGGGCTGAGGGGACACCCTTCCCCCTCCCATGAATGAATTTCATGCACTGGGCCTCTAGTCTATGTTATAAAAGTAAGTAAGCTTTTTGGGGCATTGGTAATAAGCTCTTTAACCTGCATGGTAATGTGTTAACTTAGAAAACTATCGCTTTGTTACCAGTAACAACTGCTGTTGTTTATTGAACACAGACAATGAGTGAGTAGGCCCTGTGCTAAGCATTCTACCTACACTATTGTAAATTGCTCACAACAGCCTGGAAATGCAGGCATTGTAAATTCCCGTTTTGCAGACAATTAAACTAAAACAGAGTTAAGAACTTGCCCACATCCTTAAAGCTGAGGAAGCAGAACTTGTATTTGAACCTCTATACGTCTCTCCAAGCTCCTGCTTCTTCCAATGGGCTACCCAGCCTATGAGCTGAGAGTGAGCCTGTTGGTGGAGGCAAACCTCAGAGGGAAGGTAGGGGTGGGTAGGGGTGAAGGGGAGAGATCAACCAAAGGACTTGTATGCATGCATATAAGCCTAACCAATGGACACGGACACCAGGGGGGTGAGGGCATGAGTGGGAGGGTGGGGGTCAATGGGGGGATAAGGACACATATATAATACCCTAATCAATACAGAGAAAAAAAAAAAGATAATGAAAGAAAGAAGTGTTCACTTACAATTATATCTGTGCCTTACAAAGAGTAGCACAGCATTTCTATCTCAAGATAAATTTTAAAGAACTGTTTCGATTCTGTTTATCTGCTTCCTAATTCAGGTATTTCAAAATATCTTGTAATGTTAGAAACAGATTTCTACTCCACAGCTAAGTTTAGTTAAATGACACAGGTGTGTCTGTGTGTGTGTGTGTTTAGTATATGATACTGAAAAATTATAAATGCATCTTTACATGAAATTAAATTTAAGTACATTGAAATATACATGTTAGAGCTGATATCAACAGTTGCTTCTATTGATCATATTTTGTAACACCAGAAAATAGATGATCTACAAATACATCTTTAACTTTTTAACTATGTTTTATGTTTTGTAAACTAAATGTATATGTTTAAAATTAAACAAATCCTACCTAAGGAGTGTAGTGACAGGTTTTTATTAGTTTTTGCTTTGAAAAGAAATGTAACTTAATGTTAGGCATCATCCCAATGATATGTATCATCTGTTGCCTAACTGCGGTGTTTATCTTTGCACAGTGGCTCATTATACTGAGGGTTACAAAGAGCAGGTTCAAACATCAGTCAAATAGTATCTGAGGCTCCCCGGCAAGGACAGCCTGGCTCAGCATCTGTAGTGGGACTTGCCTTAAACCCTCTTCCAGGTCATTTGGCCCCAGTGCATTGTTCTGGCCCCTCTCTTGACCCCTAATTCATTTCACTGGAAGCATTTATTATACCTCTTGTTTTATATTTCCAGCTCTATGAAACAATACATAGGTTTATATTGTTTTATATCCAAATATTTTATACCCAGTTGTGTTTGAAAAATCCAAGTTTCAGTATACAGATCACACAACCACCATATTCTATGGTGGAGAGAATGTTATCCTCACGTTTTGTAAGTGAAGAAATTGAGACTCAAAAAAAGCGAGACTTGTACAGAGTCACAGGGCTTTGCTGAGACTCTGGTGCAGGACTGAAACCCAGTTCTTTTGATTCTAAAACTTGATTGTCCACCCCATTCCACCACCACCCCCCCCCATGCTTCACCATCTCTCTGATTTTAATTGGATTGGAAAATTATGTATCAGAAAGGGAAACATTCATAGAGTAACAAAACTATCAGATTCAGAAATTTTTACTTATTTTATCTTCAATACCGTATCATTTCAAATATTTTAACATAGTCTCAAAACAAGAAAATAAGTGCCATTTGGCCATTACCTATACATTCTCTACTTCCTCCCAATTAGGAGATTTAATGAACATACCTTTTGGAGTAAAAAAAAAA
>PVJC01043354.1:0-14551 GCA_004026665.1 Murina feae
GGGAAAGCAAGGCTGCAGGGGCCGGGATCCTGCTTGGCAGCTCCCCAGACCCCTTGGCGGCACCGGGAAGTGGGAAAGGAAGGCAGCAGGGGACGGGTGAGTGGGAAAGAGTTGGCGGCCTGCTTGGTGACTTCCCAGGTCCCTTCCGGGGATCAGGGAGCAGGAAAAGGCTGGCCTGACCACGAGGCGGGGTTTTCCCTGCTTTCTGGTGGCTGGAGGAAGATGGGCAGTAGCAAGCTTGGGAGGCAGGCCGCACCCAGCTCTGGCCATGCTCAAAAAAGAGAACAACATGCTGGGGAGGGCAAGAGTCTGAGAGATCAACATAGAGGGGGTGCCTGCTCCAAGCCTCAACAGTGTGCCTGGGGGCAGGCCCCCAGCAGGTAGACACACACAGGAGGACTGCTCCGAGCCTCAGATGCGGCTGGGGGCAGGTCCCCAGTGATGACACACACACACACACACACACACACACACACACACAAAAGGCGCCTGACAGACTGGGGCCATCATAGGACATCCACTGAGGGGTCCCAGACTGTGAGAGGGCACAGGCCGGGCTGAGGGACTCCCTCCACCCCGAGTGCACAAATTTTTGTGCACCGGGCCCCTAGTGTGGACATAATATTAATATACATACAGACTTAAGAACTATAAGTTGGATCAAGTCACCCCTCTGCTCAAAACCCTGTAACGATTCCCTGCCCCACTAAAAGGGAAGCCCCAAGACTTTATGATGGCCATGGGCCCTAACCCCAGCACATCTGTCCATAGGCTCCATCAGCCACCTCTTCCCACTCTTACTGTCCATATCTCTGTTGCAGCTACACTGGACTCCTCACCATTTACTATTTTTAACAAATATATTTTTATTGATTCCAGAGAGGTAGGGAGAGAAAGAGAGAGAAACATCAATGATGAGAGAGAATCATTGATTGGCTGCCTCCTGCACACCCCCTATTAGGGATGGAGCCCCCAACCTGGACCTTTGACCGAATCAAACCCAGGACCCCTCAATCTGCAAGCTGACACTCTATCTACTGAGCCAAACCAGCTAGGCTACCATTAAAAAAAAAAGTTATTATTGATTTTTAGAGAGAGGTAGGGAGAGTAGGAGAGAGAGAAATGTTGATGTGAGAACAGAACATTGATCCCTGCCTCCTGTACCCCCTCTACTGGGGCTCGAGCCCGCAACCTGGGCATGTGCCCTTGGCCGGAATTGAACCCGGGACCCCTCAGTCTGCAGGCTGACATTCTATCCACTGAGCCAAGCCGGCCAGGGCTAACTATACCAATTTTTAAAGAATATTCTCCTGCTGTTGCTTCCAGTTTTGTTTGTTTGTTTGTTTTTGTGTTTTCTGTACCAACGGGGCCACTGTGCACATTTTCCCAGGTGTCCTGGGGCACATGTGCCTGCGTTTAGGTAATCAGTGTGCACAGCATCAGCATGCCTTTGCACACTCAGTGTCTTTATGCTCTTCCCCACGCTTGCAATCTCCTCCTCACTGTCTCTGGTCTGACACACCTACTAGTAAGACCAACTCACATGACGACTTCTTTGAGGAGCTTCCTCCCTAAGTCTTGAAACTATTGTTTTGTGGGTGCCTCCAAGGAAATACCTGCCACTCTCTGCATTAATCCTAGTGGTGCCTCTTAACTAGCCTCTGCTGTCCGAAGGGAAGCGCTGTGCACTCTGTGATGTACACTAATCAATGTTGGAGACCCTCAGGACTCTTGGCAGGAGGCTACCTTTTTCCTATGGAGTTGGACACTTACCAGGAGCTGGTCATGTTTACTGCCAAACCTACCTAGGCTAATGCTGCTTGCTATGGTAGTCACGTGATTTAATTAAGCGTGGCATGAGCCCATGAAATGCTAGCGTGAAAAGAACGAGAGTTATTTTTATATAACCTAAGGCGAATGCTTCAGATAGACACACAAAAAGACAAACTGATGAGTGAAGGGTCTGAGCGGCTGAGAATAATGAAATCCTGTGATCTGGTCACACAGCTGTATCTTCTCAAGACGGAACTTGATGGCACAGACCACTGTGGGCCCATCTCTGCGCCTCGAGTCCCAGCCCGAGGCCTGAGACAAAGGCTGGAGTTGATGAATGTATGTTGGTCAGAAAAATGAATGATAAGTAAATGTTGACAGGAAGGAGGAAGAGAAAGATAGAGAAAGACATCAATGTGAGGGAGAAACATCAATCAGTTGCCACCTGTATGTGGCCTGACCTGGGATCGAACCTGCAACCTGAAGCTTGCAATTCCTGGTCCAGGCACCAGGAATGGAACCCACAGCATTTTGGTGTACGAGATGCTGCTGCAACCAACTGAGCCACCTGGCCAGGAAATGTTGAGTTTTTAAAAGTGGGGTACGGTCTCCCTTCAGGTGAGTCAAGAAAACAAGTCGCTGGAAAAGAAGATGGAGGTGAAACATTTGTAAGAGATTAGAAAACCACCTGTAAAACTCGTGAAGGATTCCGTACTGTGATTGCGTTAGCAACTGTCCTTAAATCCCCACTCCAGGGTAAACAAACAGGAACTGGCAACTCATCGTCTAGGATGATGTGAAAGGTGATGTGGAACTTCACCCTCCCGTGGAGATGGCTCCACATTAAATAGGAGGAGAATCGGTACATTTATATGAAAAATATTTAAAGAGTGTGTGTCAGTTGGTCTCAGCAGGAAAAAAATGGCATGCTCAGATAAGATGCTTTGAAGAGAGCTTACTAAAAGGACTGTTTATAAAACTGTGAGCAGAAATGAGGGAAGTACAGGAGAGGAGAACCCAGGGCCCCTCCTAACAGCAGCTGGGTTTTGGCTTAAGAGGGAACCAGGGGAAGGAATAGTCTGGCCTCTCCCTTCTCTCTCCCTCCAGCCTCTGCAAGTGTCTCCTATTGGCCAAACCCACCTGGAAAGCAAGAGGCAAAGTCTATGCAGGCAAACACCCCGGGTAGAGAGCCGGTGGAGAATGGAGGAGAGAGGAAGCTATCCAGTATGGTGTCATTTTCTCATGATCCTCCACTTGGGCATTTTCAATTTTCTGACAACCTGTGAGCCACAGTCCTGCCTTATTGGAGGGCTTCTACTTTGTTTACACATTTATCACATGCACTAGACACAGGAGGATCTGTCTTCATCATCTTTAGATCTCTAAGCCTATCCCAGGGCTTGGCATGTGAAAGAGGCTCAATAATTTATCGAATGAATACTAGTGAGTCTGTAAGACCACGTGTTGGAAAATATCAGTAATCTCCTTGCTTATTTATATAACAAACGTTTACTGAGCGACTACTATGTGCCAGGTACTGCTCTGAACCTAAAGGACACGATGGACAGCACTGCTACTACAGTCTAGGTAGTAAGACAGTCAACAAATTATTTCACTCATTCAGCAAACACTTATTGAACAGCGTCTATGTGCCAGGCACCCATGTTGTGGGTGGGAGGTGTTAAACAATGAACAAGAAAGCACCCTACCCTCATCACACTTGCATCTGAGTGGGTGCATTTGCCTGTAAGTTGGCTTCTTTAAAGCGGAAGGGAAGTAAACAAAGGGGCGCCATTTTTTAAGAAGCTAATTAGGCCTGTGGCTCCTGATAGATGAGAGGCCAGCGGGATGCCATGTTAGGTCACGGAAAGACAATCTCCAGGGCTGGATGGAGGCCAGAGCTTGGGGTGACTGTCCTTACAGACCAAGGGTGTCCTTGTTAACACAGCTGACCCTCTGGTGTGGGGTGACTGCGATGGGCCCCAAGTAAGAAAACCTGAGCTCTTCACACATCTCCAATAACAGGGCTTTGCATGGTCGGTCTCCAGTGAATTCCTGCGGAATTAAGTGGACTCCTACAAGCCTTTAATCAAGATGTGCACTTCCCAGAAACTGGCCCGGGAGGCGAAGGGCTAGCTGGCTGTCCAGGGGAGCCCTGGCAGGGGAAAGCGGGATAATATTGCCTTGTTGACATGCTTGGGATGATTTTAGCGCCTGTGTCACTTGGCTCTGGATGCTAGAGCCGGCCTTTTCTGGGAAGCTAAAGAGTGGATTCAACCTAGTTTCTATTACTGCTTCCCAAACTCTCATACTCAGAGCCCTCTAGAATGGCGGGATTGTGGCTGTATATTATGTGGAAGTGCCAAATTGCTAAGGAAACGGTGTTTCTCAGGGGACGGAAGGCTGGATTCTGATCCTACATTCTTCCCATCTTAGTGGGAAGATCTGGGGACTCAGCTGGATGAACCAATCTCGGAGAGTCCCTTTCCGCTGGCCATTCCGCCTTGGAGAACTTTAATTCCCTTCTAGGATTCTGGCTGCTGCGGCATAGCCTGCACCTTCTTAATAGTGCAGCCTTGGCCGCCATGAGCTGCTGTGCATTAGCAGGACTGGCTATCAGCCTTGGACTTGGAGACAGCTGCCTACCCCGTGTGATTCTGCAGGCTCCGGGGAAGGGACTTACCTTCCTACGCGCATCCCGAAATACCTTCTCCATCAGCTTTCTGATGTCTGGGATTGCTTTCCCATGGACAAAGCCTTCCATTTCACAATGAAGGACTGAAAATAGAAACGGATGCGCCTTTGCCTGGCATTGCCCACAACAAGCTGTTCTTGGCCTCCATGCTGTTGCTCGTGCTGCTCCCAGTGCCAGGAATATCCTCCCTGTGGCCTCATTTCCTTTAGACGATCCTTTGAGAGTCAGTTCAAGCATTGCTTGCCCTCGGGGGATGTGGTAATTGGTTTCTCGTGATTGCAAGAAACAGACTTAACTGAGACTAGCTCATGGAAAGCCTGGTGGGGGATGAGCGTGGCAAGGCTAAAGGTAGAAGCAGTAAGGATGATGGGCTCCTGGACATCCATGAGAAGGACACTTACCTGTGTCTACAGCTCGTCTCCCCCACAGAGGCTGACTAGACCTTAAAAGTGGAAGCTATGCTTTATTCATTTTTGAAAACTCAGACCTAGGACAGAGTTCAGTATGTAGGATATACCCAATAGATGTTGGTTGAATGATGAATGAATGAGCAATTGAATCCTAAGTGTCAGCTTTATCTCTGAGGAACTTACGGTCTAGTTGGAGAACTAGAAAACAATGGACATATCTAATCTAATAAAAGAGTAATATGGAAATTAACCGTTTCTACGAGACATTTAAGCCAAGCCACACCCACCAGCCAATCAGAGCAGCTGTATGCAAATTAACCTAGCCAAGATGGAGGCAGGTGCAGCACAGGCAGCGGCAGGTGGCTGGGCTCAGGCTGAGTAGGAGGCGGAGCCAGCGATCAAACCAGGAGCAACCGACCAGCATGGCCAGCTGGGCTCAGGCTGAGGAGGGGGCGGAGCCAGCGATTGGACCAGGAGCAGGTGACAAGCATGGCTGGCTGGGCTCAGGCTGAGGAGGGGGCGGAGCCAGCGATTGGACCAGGAGCAGGCGACAAGCATGGCTGGCTGGGCTCAGGCTGAGGAGGGGGCGGAGCCAGCGATTGGACCAGGAGCAACTGACCAGCATGGCCAGCTGGGCTCAGGCTGAGCAGGGGGCAGAGCCAGCGATCTGGACCTAGAGGCAGTGACCAGCATGGCCAGCTGGGCTCAGACTGAGGAGGGGGCAGAGCCAGCCATTGGGACCCTGGAGGTGGCCACCAGCTGCCTCACCCAGCCCCTCACCCAGGCTGGCCACTCACCCAACTAGGGACCCAAACCCTTACTGGGCTTTGGGCAGTCTGAAACCTGCCCTCAGCCAGGCTGGCCCCATGGGGTGAGGGTCCCCATGGGGGGGGGGTTGGCCAGCCTGCAAACAGCCATCAGCCCCGCACCCAGGCTGGCCAGGCATGCCAGCAGGTGGACATCCCCCAAGGGGTCCCAGACTGCGAGAGGGCACAGGCTGGGCTGAGGGACCCCCCACCCCCAGTGCACAAATTTTTGTGCACCGGGCCCCTAGTTAAATAATATAAGAGATAAATGAATGCATCCAAGGAGCCTTAGGGGAGAGGAGATTTTGTTAACAAATAGCCCCTAGAAGATATCAACTCACACTAACATGCAACTGACAGATGCTAGTCTTTTACTGAGTGCAGACTTTTGATGAAGAACATTGGAGTGATCCCTGCGTTAGGGTGCAGTTTCACAGAGCCCCACAGAGGATGGCCAGGGTGGCAAGGGGGTGGGTGGGAGGGGCTCAGAGACAAATCTCAAAGGCCTTGTAGGTTGGCCTGCAACATTGGGATGCAATACCATCCTAACGCTCTTGGGGCCCATGAGTGACACTGGGTGGGTGGGTCAGTGACCCCGTGGGCTTAATCTGGTTGGCTGATCCAACAGAGAGACAAGGCTCATGCCTGTGTCTTCTGTGTGACTGCAGCTGCTGGTGGTAGTCAGGAAAGCCCACGGTGGCCCTTGGGAATCCAGGGTGAGCCAAGAGAGTCACCCAGATGCTGCCTGATTTTGTTGACGTATCAGAGGCCAAGGGAGAAGTCTCTGTAGCTCTCTGTGTTTTAGATACTGGCCCTGAGGTGAGTTCCCCACCATCCTCTCCTCTGCTTAGATATATTTCCCTGAATCTTCCCATCGAATCTGTTGCCCTCGGACAGGCTGGCTGCTTGCCGAGGATGAGCAGCCCACAGCTGTGAGGGATTCCTAGGGTCTCCTCTCCCACCACGTCTATTGTCATCTCTTCTTGTGTGTGAACTGGAGTAAGTGGCAACCCAACTGAATCCACTGAGCCCAACACCCTCAACGAGAAAACAGGCTCCGAGAAATTCATCTTTTGTCAAATTTGTGCAGCACTTCGAGTGTAACTGAGTTAATCCACTGTTCCCCACCCCACCCCACCCCCACCTCCAAAGTTCTAACATGTATTTATTTATTTATTTTACAGTTTACTTATTAACCATCCTTTATGGCAGGCTTTCTATGTGCTGGGTACTGTTCTAGGCGTTAAAGTGTATGTGTTGGGTTGCATGTAACAGAAGCTCCTCTAATAAGTGGCTAAACAATACAGACATTCATTATTCCCTGAAATAAGGAAGAAGCCCCAAGGCCGGGCTTCAGTTCATCAAGAGAGAACCCAGGCTTTTGCCATCCTCCTGCTCTGTTATTCTTGGTGTGGGGATGTCTCCCCTCAGAGGCAGATGGCCACCCAGCTACCTAGCAGCATGCTGATGCCCAGAGTCAGAAGGCAGGCAGATCCGGGACCTTCACCTCTCTTGTAATCAGGGGAGAACACATTTCCTAGAAGTGTGCAGTCAGTTTCCTTTGATGTCCCATTGGTCGTACCCAAGTCCCATGCCCGTTCCTGGACCAATCACAGGCAAGCAGGAGCGGGATGCTGACACTGACTGCCATGGGCCCGTTGTGACTCAAGGGGGGTTCAAGGGAAAGGCAGTAGCATCTCCACTCACCAGATGCTAGAGCCGGATGGCCCAAGTTCAAATCCTGGCTCCACCAAAGCTTAGTCACATGACTTTGGGCAAAGTGCGTAACCTCTCACTCCCTCAGCTTTCCCATGTGTAAATGGTGACGATGACACCTCATAGGTTTCCATAAGGAAGTGCTTAGCACAGGACTTGGCTCACAGTACATGTTAACCCTCCCGAGGGCTGTTTTCCTGCTTGAATAAAATCAGGAAAAGTGATACCAGATCTTAGTTGGGCAACTCCCGTGTCTGGCACATGGGGTTACAGACAGGAAAGAGGCAAAGTGAAAATCCTGAGAGGGGTCATGGTACAGGATTGTGGGGTGGGGCCCCGAGAAAGGTGCCTGTGAAAGGAGTTTAGGCAGTATCAGGGGAAGGGGGTCCCTGGGGGAGGAAGACATGCATTCACAGAGGATAGAGGAATGTCACAAGATAAAGGGAAGAGGAAGAGGGGGCAGCAGGTGGGCCTTGAGCTTTGAAACTGATATCCTGCAGGAGGGTAGCCAATTAGGAGAGCACGGGGGACATAAATCAAGGAAGGGTCCAATTAGAAAGTCTAATGCTCAGACTGAGAGCTCCCAGCTTTATAAACCCACAGACAGAGGAACTCAGAGCACTGAGTTCATTTTTTCCCATTAGAGAGAGAGAGAGAGAGCAGGTTTTCCCATGTGGGGACCCCTCCCCAGGAGGAGTTTGTATACGCTTTTAATAAACTTCCACATTTTTATTCAAAGTCTTTCAGTCCGTGAAATTCATCCTTCAAACCTCATAGGACAAGTACACACAACAAGGAGAGCCTGCTTGCCCCGAACTCCAAGTAAAACCTGGGTGTAGACTTGTGGGATATCAGGGAGGGCTTCTCAGAGGAAGTGGCAATTTTATCAGATGTAGCAGTTACTCAGGCAAAGGTGGAGTTTGAGAGGGAAAGGAGGGCTTTCCAGGAAGAGGGAATAGTAGGCCCAGAAGTCTTGAACGTGGTAAGTGTGGTATATGCCGGACAAGTAGAGTTCATTGTGCTCAGAGAATAATGAGGTGGGGCCAGGGCCGCTCCAAGAGGGGCATGCTGCCGGGCTAGGGAGAGCCCTGAATGCCGAGCTAAGGAATGCAAATCTTCCTACAGGCTATGGCTTGTAAACTGGAAGTAGCCCTAGTTTTGGCTAATGACTCAGGCGCTGATGGGGAGATGGATAGAGGGACTAGCACCTAGGTCGGGGTTGTGGCAGTATTCCAGGGGCCTGGGCAACAGCCTGAACTGGGGCAGCTATGGGAGGCTGGAGAGGAGGGAAGGATGGAAGATTAGCAGGATATGGTCATTAGATGTGGAGGTGTAAGTCCCCAGGATTGTAGTTTGAGTAGTGAGTGGGGGAGAGAGAGAGAGAGAGAGAGAGAGAGAGAGAGAGAGAGAGAGAGAGAGAGAATATACTGGTGGGAGGAGGCAGAGAGAAGGGAAGTGGGAGATTTCAGTTGGCTATGTGTGTGGGGAGGGGGCACTGGAGATGTCAGCAGACCTTCAACTGCCTGAAGCCTGAAGCTCAAGAAAGAGAGGATTCAGGTGCTAACACAGGGGACCTGAGAAGCACTTGAGGTGGATAACAATTGTCCTGGGAGAACAAGTACAAACAAGGGACGAGCCTGCCTCTCTGCGCCCGTGGCTGGCCAGCAGTCTGTTTCGCTTGGGCGCTTTGTTGGGCCCTGCGATGGTTCAAGGCCTGTAGCCAGGAGAGGGTTTACTTGGTTGTCACACAGCAGCTATTGTTTAACCCTGAGCCTGCGGTGTGAATTTCTGTTGGCCCTGGGTGACTCAGATCTGCCAGCCCCGACGCAGGGTGAGAAGAGAAGGAGGTGGAGCCTGCAGAACACCAGGGCTTAGGACCAGTGGAGACAGGAGATAGGAAGGAACCCGGGGAGGTGTGTGTGTGTGTGTGTGTGTGTGTGTGTGTGTGTGTGTGAGGGGGGGTGGGACACACTGGGAGAATGTCCTGGGACCCAAGGAAGGCCAGGGACCCCAATTTGTGGTGGTTGTTTTTTACGTTTACCAGTTTATTATAAAGGATATTATAACAGATACAGATGACCAATCGGATGAAGAGGGACGTGGGGCGAGGGTGGGGAAGTTTTACACCCTCCTGGCCGCCGCTCCCAGCGCCCCCACCTGTTTACTGCCTGAGCTGCCTGCAGCCCTCTTGGTTTCCACGGAGGGTTCATTACTCAGGAGGGACTGATTGATTAATGTCAGCCATTGGTGGGTGATTGAGCTCAATCCTTAGCCCCTCCCACCATCTAGTCACATGGTCTGTTCCCCTGACAACCAGCCCCCATTCTTAAAAAGTCAGCTTGTTAACAGAAGCTCAGGGGGAAAGGGGTTTGCTATAAATACGAGACACTTGTGTCACTTAGGAAATCCCAAAGGTTTTAGGAACTCTGTGGCAAAAATGGGAACAAAGACCATATATTTTTGTTATAAGTCACCCCGTCACAGAGCCTAACATAGACCACGTGCAGTGAGGATGTCCCTGCTGAGCAAAGACTTGGGCTCCTGTGGCAGCCGTGCCTCACTCCTGCCTGGAAACTAACTGTCTTGGGTTTATTGCTCTGTGCGAGAACGGGCTGCAGGTGTGTCTGGCCCAGTGCGTCTGACACACTAGCCATCTGGTCCTGAGACACACATGTATCAGGAAGGTGCAGGGCAGAGTCCCAGCAGCAAGTGGTCAGAGCAGATCCCTACCCCACCCCACCCCACCCTGCAAGTGCCCAGAACCCAGAGCTGTTAGATGACTATCCAGTGACCCCCCGAACCCTATGAGCTCCCGGGGATGACTGGCCACAGAGGGTTACCTTGCTCATGTGGTTTCCTTTATTAATATACGACCTCTTCCGTCATGAAAAGTAATAGAACCATAATCACATGTTTGTGACTCAGAGATAAGGAAAGATGACCCATATTCCACAACTAGCACCCTGTCCCCATCCCTGATGCTGCATCCTACACTGACATTGCCCTGTGTCTCTTCGGTCTGGGCGACCCGGAAGAACAGCAGGAGCCCAGCGCGCAGACAGGTAGGTGACAGGCTGGCCCCACCCTCTAACTCAGCCACAGGAGCATCTGGGTGTGCTGCCTTACTTCTCGATATGACACTAGCAGCAGGAGCCAGGCATCTAAGCGGAGAGGAAGGGAAGTAGGTTATCCTCCTGATGGTACCATGTGGTTGAAGTGAGCATCACAGGCTCAGAGTCACACAGAGCTGGGGTTGAGGACTGGCTGTCTGAGTGATGCTGAGCAGCTCACTCCGTGACGCCGGGCCTCAGGGACCCTGTCTTTAAAACAGAGACACTACTTCCTACCCCAAGGGTGTGGGGAAGGTTACATGAGGCAGCGTGTGCTAACCAGGGCACATATGGGCCCTGCCCAGCTGCGCGTGCTCTCTACGTGGGGCCAGGATGGACCTCAGCTGCTCTTTCTGGAGGCACATGACTGGAGCTTAAACATCATGGTTTTTTATTTTTTTAAATATATTTTATTGATTTCAGAGAGAAAGGGAGAGGGTGAGAGAGATAGAAACACCAATGATGAGAAAGAATCATTGATTGGCTGCCTCCTGCACGCCCCACACTGGGGATCGAGCTGGCAACCAGGCATGTGCCCTGGCCGGGAATCGAACTGTGACCTCCTGGTTCATAGGTTGATGCTCAGCCACCGAGCCACGCTGGCCGGGCTAAACATCATGTTTTGAATGAAAATGGAAAAATAATTTTGTGGTGGAAAAATACCTGGAGCAGCACAGGTTTGCCAAGAGCTGAGGGAGGGCGTTAGGAACAGGATTCAAAGGAGTCAGTCACCCTGCAGAGCCAGCCATCGGCTGTTAACAAAGTCAGTGTGGCCTCAGGAGGCTTGTGATCGTAGAGAGAGCTGGACGGATGCAGAAAGAACAAACAGTAAGAACAGTAAGAGCCTGTCTTTCTGGACTCTGCCTCCTCGGACACCTCATGCTGTAGGGTGGCTGGCATGGTGGGAAGAGCGTGGATGTTGGAGTCAGAGAACTGTTCCCACAATCCCTGCTCGATCACGCTGTCGCCTGTGTGACCTTATAAAAGTTCTTTAACCCCTCCGGGCCTCGGTTTCTTCATCTGTAAGATGGGGCTAACCCACTTGAAACAGGTTAATACGTGGAGCAAATGAGTTTAGTGTAGGTAAACCAGAATGGGACAGGGCCCTGCGCCATTGAGTAGGTGCTCAATCATCATTTTTGCTTTGCTTTTCCTTGTGCCTTAAGTAAGGTAGTGTTTATTGCCCTCAAAAAGAGGGCTTCACACTGTATCTTGGCCAGTCAGGAAAACCTGTTCTGAGGAGGGAAACAATTATGAGGGAAGAAATACTTGGAAGAATCTTGTTTGCTGTCCCAGGGCTCAGAGTAGAACCCCGGGCTCCGGGGAAGGGAAAGGCAGCAGGACCCTGTGAGATGCCAGCCCCTCACCTCTGTCTCTAAAACTGGTGACAACTTAGCCTAAGCGCCCTGCCCCCTTACTGACGCCCCAGGGGCTGGGAGGAGCCCTGAGTCTAAAGGTTATGGGGCCCATAGCACCTCCTCTGCTGCCTCCTAGAGGGCACTTATGGGATGGCCACCTGGCCAAGCCCCCCTCTCAAGGTACAAATGACCTTGGCCCCTCCTGTCACCTGGACAGAGGCAGGTGCTGGAGTCTGGGAAGCCGGGAGGGAACTCTCTCAGGGGCTTCTCCTCCCCCCCCACCCCCACACCCCATCCATCCTTAGCTCACAATTGTACAGCACTCGTCAGGTCTCAAAAAGCTTTCACACCCCCTAGGACAGGCAGGGAAGTCATTTTACCAAGGAGGGAACTAGAGCCACAGAGCAGTGAGCTTCCTAAGATCGCGCGCCTAGTGAGTGGAGAACCCAGGCGCTCCAGCTCAGCGCCATCCTGCACTGTACAATACGAGGGGCCACTGCTACCCCTTTGGGTTGTGATTAGTGGGTGATTTGTGGTAGTTCATTTTGTGAGCCTCACCCAGGTTCTGGTGCTGGGCGGGAGTCTACTCCTGCTCCCCTACACCCCACCCCACTGTTTCCTTGAGTTCCTAAAAAGCGTCCTGAAGGACAGACCCCCGCCTCCCGTCTCCCAGCGAGCCTCGGCCAGCCCCGGGAAGCAAAGCCACTCCTGGCCTGTTAATGGCCTTGCTTAGAGCTCCAGAAACCCGCACTTTCGGTGACATATTGTGATACCCACCTAGGCGAACGCCCTTTCCCTCTAAGGGCCCTTGCAGCCAACGGCCGCACAAATGTCTCCGCTCCTTCCGTTACGGCGCAGAAAGGAGCAGCGGCACTGATGGAAATTCTCAGGTGGAGCAAATGCAGGGGCGTTGGAAGAGGAGGCTTTAATTTGATAGTTTACATTCCCCTGAGGTTCCTCCTCCGCCCGATTGCTAGTAAACAGCTGTCCGCGGCCACAGCTGCCTGGTGATGGAGAGGAAGTAGTCCCAGAGAAAACGGTGATGCAGGGACAAAATGTCCAGAAGGTCAAAGGTGGCCCTCCGGCCACGCGCAGGAGACCTCTTCCTCCCTGAGCCTCGGCTGTAAAATGCTGGACCCGGAATAAAGGAGCACCCAGGCCCCGGGGTCTGCACCTCCAGCGACAGGGGTGTGCAGTGGGTGGGGGGAGGGGCTGAGAACCTGGAATCCAAAATCAGGGCTCAAAGCCTTGGCCCCTGCTCCCTGCCCGGGCCGTGGGCAGGTCACGGGCCCTGTCTGAGTCTCCAGGGCGCCATGGCTGCCTCCCTCCAGTGCTGCCAGGTCAGGGGGAACGCGCAGGCAGAATCCTACGCATGGGGGTCAGGTCAGTTAGCAGCCACCTTCCCTGTCACCACTGCTTCTCACTCAGTTCCTGCCCCAAGGGCTGTGACTCTCACTGGGCAGGGCCTGCCTCCTACCAGGGGGCCAGGCCTGGGCTAAGCCAAGCGGGCAGTAAGTCTAAGATTTGAAAAGTGCCCAAACGGTCCCCAAACAACCCCCCAGCAAAGCCTGTCTCCACAGGCAGCTGTCGAAGCTGTTAGTATGTGCCTCAGGGGTCCTAACACCCCTTCCAGCCCCAGCACCCTGCTCTCCCCCCCCCCCCCAGCTCTCCCCTTAGGAAGCAGAGCATGGGTCCTGGAGGGGAGTGAGACCAGGGGAGGCACCATGGAATCAGCCCAACAGTCCTTGCTCACAGTGGTCCCCCTTATCTGCAGTTTCTCCTCCGACATTTCAGTTACCCACGGTCAACTGAGGCCCAACAATATGAAATAAACAATTCATAAGTGTTAAACGGCCTGCCATTCTGAGGAACGTGATGAAATCTTACGCCTCCTGCTCCGTCTCACCCGGGAAGTGAATCATCCCTTTGTCCAGCACCTCCATGCTGTGTGTGCTACTGAGAGTCACTTAGTAGCCGCCTCTATCCGATCGGCTGTCACTGGGTTTTGGTGCTTGTTTGTGTTCAAGTCACCCTCTTTTACTGCATGATGGCCTCAAAGCACAAGCGTAGTGCTGTTCTTTAAAAAAATAATAATATATATATATATATATATATATATATATATATACACACACACACACACACTAGGGGCCCGGTGCACAAAAATTTGTGCACTCGGAGGGTGGGGGTCTCTCAGCCCGGCCTGTGCCCTCTTGCAGTCTGGGATACCTTGGGAAGAGGGGGGATGTCCACCTGCTGGCATGCCTGGCCAGCCTGGGTGAGGGGCTGAGGGCCATTTTCAGGCTGCCCACAACCCCTTCAGGGTTCGTGCACTGGGGGGTGGGAAGGCTGGTGAGTGCAGGCCTGGACATTTCCCACCAGAGGGCCCACGATCGCACACGCCTGGTGGGCCCCCACCGCTGAGGTGACACACCTGGCACAGAGCTGGGTGGCAAGCCAGGGGCGGACGCTGGTGCAGGATCCCTCGGTGGGGCCCTGCTGCTGAACAAACACACCCAGGGTGGAGCCGGGCAGCGAACTGGCTTCGGATTCTCCGCACTGTGCAGCAGACGCTCCCGCACGCCCTGTGGAGGCCCCTGGGGGGTGGATGAAGGTAGTGACCTTGGACTGGTGCTCCCACACACCCCTGAGGAGGCCCCCAGGGCAGAGCCAGGCTGCGGAC
>PVJC01043355.1:0-14550 GCA_004026665.1 Murina feae
TCCCAGGTCCCTTCCGAGGATCAGGGAGCAGGAAAAGGCTGGCCTGACCACGAGGCAGGGTTTTCCCTGCTTTCTGGTGGCTGGAGGAAGATGGGCAGTAGGCAAGCTTGGGAGGCAGGCAGCACCCAGCCCTGGTCACAGCTCAAAAAAGAGAACAACATGCAGGGGAGGGCAAGAGTCTGAGAGATCAACATAGAGGAGATGCCTGCTCCAAGCCTTGATGGTGTGCCTGGGGACAGGACCCCAGCAGGTAGACACACACAGGAGGACTGCTCCGAGCCTCAGATGCAGCTGGGGGCAGGTCTCCAGTGGTCACACACACACATACACATACACATACAAGGCGCCTGGCAGACTGGGGCCATCATAGGACATCCACTGAAGGGTCCCAGACTGTGAGAGGGCACAGGCTGGGCTGAGGGACTCCCTCCACCCCGAGTGCACAAATTTTTGTGCACCGGGCCCCTAGTCTTTATATATGTGTTAAGGAGTTTAATTCTATTAAATGCTTGGATTTCTTCTTTGTCAGTGTGAAATCATTTTCAGATGGAACAATCAGCATTCAGCAATCAGCATTCAGAATTTCAGCATTCAGCAGGTTCTTTTTCTTTGCTTAATAAAGTACTCAGTTGTTTAGTGAAGCATACCGTTAGTTGGTAAGGAAGAAAACAGCTCATCCATTTCCCTCAGTTTACCAAAAAACATACTTATATTCAACAACAAAAGTCTCTATTTCCACAATATACTGGGTTCTTCCCCCCACCCTTGAAAAGGAACAAACCTCAAAATTAGGAAACTCTGCTTGATCAGCCAGCTTAATTCCTCCCTCAATATGCCTGTCAGTTTAGGAAGGAAACAATAATCTCATGAGAGTATATAATAACAGTAGTAAGCTAAAGCATGTTGTCATAGAAGAAAAATACTATCCACAACAGAGAGCATGTAAATAAAGACCATTTAAAGTACCTTAAAAGTCAACTTACCTTACAGTATCTTAAAGCTTCCATTAAGGTTAAGAACCCTACAGCTGCTTGTTCATGTATACCAAGAAGTTCTGCAAACAGAAGTTAGCATGTATTAGTATACATAAATCTGAAAAATACTTACATGGAAACATGCTTGTATAGATATATTCTATACCAAAACCTTTACTTCAAACTATACTTGAACCTAGCACATTTTTATTGTTAATAGTTAACATCAAGTCATAATTATAGTACTACTCATTATAAATACCACTAGATCAGGTTTGTGATACTTTATTAAATGTATTTTAGATGTATATTAAATGTATTTATGAAACTTTATATTCAGTGTTAACTTTTATAATGAAGGCATTTCCCCCTGAAACTAAGGAATTATTGGAAAAGATATGCTAATCATAATTTGTAAAATTTAACATTGGGCAGCAGTGAACTACCTGCACAATACTTGAAACATGGACAGTTGATACCATTCTCTCTCTCCTATAAACCTACAAAGTGTGCTAAAGACTGGGGAAATAAAGATGAATAGAACACAGTACCTGCCTTACAAAGCTAATAACTGATCAAGGAATAGAGATGAAAAAATAGTGTGTGCCTTCTCTCTCTCTGTTTACACAAACACACACTTATAGTGATACAAGGACATCTGCTAATTGTGTTACAGAAGTGGTAACATTTGAGATCTAAGTATATGTAGTCATTTTCCAGGTTAAGAAGAAGAAAATTCAAGGCAGAGAAAACAGCAAAGAGACATGAAAAATCAGTGTATTTAGGGGTGAAAAAATTGTCAAGGATTCCTTAAAGGTTTCCAGCCTGAGAAATCTGATAAACGGTGATTAACTAAGAGAGAATTAAGGAGGAGTCGGGGCTACAGTGATCTGAAGGGAGAACGTGGGTTTGGTTTTATGTAACCTGAGACTGAGTAACCTTTAGGACTTCTACCTAGAGAGATACATAACTGGAAGTAAGGCTGGGGAACACAGGGAAGAGAGGTCAGGCTGGCTTGGACACAGTGTTGGGAATCATTAGCATAGAGACAAGGGTTGATGTTATGGATGCGGATCAGGAAGAACAAAGCATAGAGAATGAAGAGACAAGAGATTACATCGCAACAGAGGTGTAACTGTGATGATGTCGAAGTCTTCACAGATTACAGTTTTCAGCTAATATACATTGAATAGAACTCTGGTAATAACTTAGGTCCATATGTATTTCTAATAAGGATTTTTTTCTGGTTAAATATTATGTCCTATGAACACAATGTATACTTGCACCTTTCAACTATGGTCATCTTCTGTCCTTTTTTCTATTAGGAAATTATGTTTTTCTTATCAACTAATGTGATATCTACTCAGTCACTTCTGTTGTAAATATAGTCTTAAGTACAACATACAGATGGAATAAGCCAAAAAAACTGGTAGTTTAAACTTTAGTATTTGTTAATTCAAAGTTAATACAAAATATGTATGCATATAGTTTGCATGTCTTCATTAGTTTCTTATAGGCACGAAGGAGGTAGAGCAAAAGTTCTCATATTGTAGTTTAGGATTCTTCAGGGTCCACAAGACCCTTTGAGAGACTATGTGAAATTAAAATGATTTTCATACAAAGTTATTAGTTGCCTTTTTTATTCTTATACTCTCATGAATGTGGAGTGAAATTTTCCAGAGACTAAATGATATGTTATATTCCAACAGATTGAATCTGTAAACAAATATAGAAATCCAGCTATCTATTAATAGCCTAGACATTAAAGCAGCGGTTCTCAACCTGTGGGTCGCGACCCCTTTGGCGATCGAACGACCCTTTCACAGGGGTCGCCGCCTAAGACCATACTGCATATCATATATTTACATTACGATTCATAACAGTAGCAACATTACAGTTATGAAGTAGCAACGAAAATAATTTTATGGTTGGGTCACAACATGAGGAACTGTATTTAAAGGGACAGAAAGTTAAGAACCACTGCATGAAAGGGATTTAAAATTTTTAAAACAAAGTAATTCTTCTTACTATTTTTTTTTTGGAAATTGGTTACTTTTTTGTTAAAAATAACTATATTAACAAGTATTGGGTGTGTTGTTATTGTTAAATGAATTAATATGTCTTTTTAAACTTCTCAGTCTTAATTTCTAACAAGAAAAAACATTATTATTTATTTATGATCAACATTAGTGAAAGCTCTATAGGATGCTCAGTAATTTTTAAGAGTGTAAAGGGCATGAGACCAACAAATTTGAGAAGCATTGGATTATAACATTCAAAGGAAAAAGATGGAGGGGTGAGGAGCCCAAACAGGTAGAAATTGTATAGCCTGACATATTTTTCCCTCCTTTCCTTCTGAAATGTAAGCAGCACTAAATGTTTCAAGTTCAAAAAAGAATACATATGTTGGAAACATTTCACGCTTTAATTTCTAAAATCAGTTACCACCACCTAGTGTTACGATTAGCTACTACATCATCATTTTTCTTGGAATTTTAAACAAATATCTAGAATAGTATATTTATAATAATGTCAGGATACTCTATACAACAAAGTAGCAGTTCATAATTCTTGAATAAAAAAATTATTCATATTAGGTCAGCAATCATATGTTTAAGCATGTAGTCTAGACAGTATTTTTAAAATGTACTAATCCTGTTTCCTTAAACAAAATATATAATATTTATCTGCTTTAGAAATCAAGAGTATTATATGAAAAGATGCTCAATGTCACTAATCATCAGAGAGATGCAAATTAAAATCACAATGAGATATCACCTCATACTTGTCAGAATGGTTATCATCAATAAGACAACAAATAAATGTTGGCAAGGACATGGAAAAAAAGGAGCCTTTGTGCACTGCTGGTGGGAAAGCAGAAAGTGCACTGTTGCGGAAAGCAGTACAGAGTTACCTCAAAAAATTAAAAATGGAACTGCCTTATGATCCAGCAAATCTACTTCTGAGATATATATGGAAAAAAAATGAAACACTAATTCAAAAGAATATATACACACTTATGTTCACTAAGGTATTATTTACAAGAGGCCAAGTGCACAAATTCATGCACGGGTGGGATTCGGTCAGCCTGCCCCCATCAGATCAATAGGCCGGGTCGGCCAAGGGGAGGGGACGTGGGAGGTTGGCCGGCCAGCCCTGCCCCTGATCAGGGTTGGGGGGGGCGTAATTGGGGGCAGAGCTGGCCGTGGGGAGGTGATGCAGGCAGCTGGTGGGCCAGCTCTGCCCCCTGGTTGAATTCCTGGTCAGTTGAACTCTTGCCTGAGACAATTTGCATATTCACTTTTTATTATATAGGATAGCCAAGATTTGCCAAGATAGGATAGCCCAAGTGTCCACCAGTAGATGAATGAATTAAAAAGCTGTGGTATATTTATACACAGGAATACTACTTAGCCACAGAAAGAAGAAAATCTTACCCTTTCAGACAGCATGGGTGGACCTATAGAGTATTATGCTAAGAGAAATGAGCCAGTCAGAGAAAGACAAGTACCATATGATTTCATTTATATGTGGAATGTAATGAACAAAGTAAAATAACAAAATAGAAACAGATTCATAGATACAGAGGACAGACTGATAACTCTCAAAGGGGCAGGGGTTTGGAAGGCTAGGTGAAAAAGGTGAAGGGATTAAAAAAAAACAAGTCACCAAAAAAAACCTCACAGACCCAGACAACAGTATAGTGATTACCAGAGGGAAGGGGGGCTGAGGGGAGGCAAAGAGTGTAAAGGGGAGATAAACAGAGATGGATGGAAATATGACTTGGGGTGGTGAACACACAGTACAATATACACATGATGTATTATAGAATTGTACACCTGAAACCTATATAATTTTTAAATATGTGTTTTAATTGATTTGTAGAGAGAGAAGAAGGGAGAAGGATAGAGAGAAAGAAACATCTGTGAGAGAGAAACATCATCGATCAGCTGCCTCCTGAACTCCCCCTACTGGGGATAGAGCCTGCAACTCCATCATGTGCCCTGATCAGGAATCAAATCAGCAACCTCTTGGTTCCTGGGTCAACACTCAACCACCAAACAAAACGGGGCTGAAACCTATATAATTTTAATAAATAATGTCACCTGAATAAACTCAGTTTTAAAAAGAATATTTATTACTGTATAAATTTTTAATTAGAGCAATGATATAATAGTCCCTTATTTATGAGACTTTTCCCAATAAGTCTAAAAGAAGTTTATTTACATTTGCAGAAAATTCTAATAATTATGTCATATTTTAGGATTTTCTAATTTTTTAAGCATTTACATATAT
Source organism: Murina feae (assembly GCA_004026665.1). NCBI lineage: Eukaryota > Metazoa > Chordata > Mammalia > Chiroptera > Vespertilionidae > Murina > Murina feae. The sequence goes on from PVJC01043355.1 coordinate 5,271, forward strand.
ATATATCCTATATAATAAAAGAGAAACATGCAAATAAGCATACCTCTGCTATGCCCAAGCCACGCCCACCAGCCAATGAGGAGTGAGTATGCAAATTAACCTGACAAAGATGGCAGGTAATTTGTATACACAGAGCAGAGTGGGAGAGCCAGCAGTTTGGGGGGACGTGGCTCCCTTGGTCATCAGATGGAGAGCAGGAGAGCTGGAGGCTTGGGGGGACGTGGCTCCCTCAGTCAGGAAAACCCAGAGCTTGGGGAGCACCAGGAATTCTGGGAAAAGTAGTTTTGGTGGCAGCCCCAGGACCGGAGGCAAAAGCCCAGAGTGCAGGAATCGTAGTTCTGGTGGCAATCAGCTCTCCTAAACACTAGAGCAAAGTGAGCCTGGAGCACTGTTGCAGTTGGGGATGGAGGGAAAACAAAGGTGAGAGACATAGTAAAATCAGAGTGTTTAGGAAAAATTAAAGGGAAGAGATCCTAAAACTTCCAGGAAATCTCTACCAATGGAGCAAAGAAGAAAAAATGCCTCTATTATTCTGTGAGCAACAAACCAAACTGGGTTGGTGGTCTCAGACAATTTGCTCATATGATTGCAAAAACAGACAGAAACTCCCAGATTGGAGAGGGCTTCCCTGAGGGCTCCCAGATTGGAGAGGGTGCAGGTCAGGCTGAAGGTCCTCCCCCTCCACCTCCTTACTCCCTACCCCAGTCCACGAATCTTCGTGCACTGGGCCCCTAGTCCTATATAATATAATCTAATAAAAGAGTAATATGCAAATTGACCCTCACTCTAAGACACCTAAGTCACGCCCACCAACCAAGCCACGCCCAGCCACCAATCAGCCACGTCCACCAACCAGAGCAGTTGTATGCAAATTAACCCACCCAAGATGGTGGCCAGTAGCCACGGAGCTAGAATAAGCAGGAGGCTTACCCTGGCAATGCAGGAAGCTAAGGTTCCTGTCTGCTTAGGCCGGATGTGGCAACAAAGTTTCCACAACAAAGTTTCAATTGTAGAAGATAAATAAACCCAAGAGACCTGCTTCCAGCCTTGGGCTCAAGGAAGCACTGGGAGCTTGGGTTGTCAGGGGCAACCCGACCAGGGCTCCGGTTAAAGCAACAAAGTTTCAACTTTAGAAATTAAATAAATTCCAGATACCAGTTTCCAGCCAGCCTCACTGCAAACAGCCCTCAGCCCCTCACCCAGGCTGGCCAGGCACCCCAGTAGGGACTCAAACCCTGAAGGGAAAACAGCCCTTCAGGCACTCACCCAGGCTGAAAACAGCCCTCAGGCACTCACCCAGGCTGGCCACACCCCCATGGAGTGAGGGTGCCCACTGGGGGCCTTGGCAAGCCTGCAAACAGCCATCAGCCCCTCACCCAGGCTGGCCAGGCACACCAGCAGGTGGACATCCCCCGAGGGTTCCCAGACTGCGAGAGGGCACAGGCCAGGCTGAGGGACCCACCCAAACACACAAATTTTTGTGCACCGGGTCCCTAGTCCAATATAATAAAGAGCTAATATGCAAATGGTCATCATGCCATCACCCCGTAATTTTCAAGACATTCAACACCAGGGAGAGAGGAATGAGGACCATACAGGCACAAATGAGCTCACAAGAGAGGAATGGGGACCAGCCAGGTTGTGGCCCACGAAAGGGACGAGCTTCCTGTCCTGTGGTCCTGGGCCAGCACCTGTGTCTGTAGCCTGGGAGACGGACAAGCCACCCACCCTGTGGTCCTGGGTGCCTGCGGCTATGGCCCGAACAAAGTTGCTCTCCCACAGTCCCCTGTGGCTGCAGCTGGCCCTGGGTGAAGCCAGCCTGGGTCCTGGGTGCCTGCGGCTGGACAGAGGAGGGAAGCCCAGATGCTGGTGACCGGCTGAAGAAGGAAATACTGGGTTCCAGGTTCAGAGTGAGGCCAAGGTGGTTAGGAGCGATCAGGCCAGCAGAGGAGCAGGTGGGGCGATCAAGCAGGCAGTAAGGCAGAGGTAGTCAGGGGCAGGCAGGCAGGCGAGCAGTTAGGAACCAGTGGTCCTGGATTGCGAGAGGCAGTCAGTCATCCCCCGAGGGGTCCTGAATGGAGAGGGTGCAGGCTGGGGTGAGGGCCACCCTCCACCACCCCCATCTTCCCCGGTGCACTAGTTTAGTGCACTAGGACTCTAGTATGTAAATATATACATATATATATATATATATATATATATATATATATGCGCATCTAATCTAATAAAAGCGTAATATTGAAATTGATCGTTTCTACAGGAAGCCTAAGCCACACCCACCAGCCAATTAAAGTGGCTGTATGCAAATTAACCCAGCCAAGATGGAGGCCAGCAGCCCCGGAGGCGGGTGCAGTGCGGGTGTCAGTGAGCAGGGCATGTGGGGCAGGTGACGGGCGGGCTGTGTATGGGTGGGCGGGGCCTGATGGGCTGGATGGCAGGTGGTGTGTGTGGGTGGGCAGGGCCCGATGGGCAGGGTGGCAGGTGGTGTGAGGTGGGCCGGCAGGGCCAATTGGGCTGGGTGGCAGGTGGTGTGTGTGAGGTAGCCGGGCAGAGGGCGATGGGCCGGATGGCAGGTGGTGTGTGAGTGGGCGGGCTGATATGCAGGTGGCAGGTGGTGTGTGTGAGTGGGCAGGGCACTATTAGTGGGTGGCAGGCTGCAGGTTGGGAGGGTACAGGCTGGGCTGAGGGACCCCCAAGTGCACAATGTATTGTGCACCGGGCTCCTAGTATGTATATATGTATATGTATATGTATATGTATATCTAATCTAATAAAAGTGTAATATTGAAATTGATCATTTCTTCGGGACGCCTAAGGCATGCCTACCAGCCAATCAGAGCGACTGTATGCAAATTAACCCAGCCAAGATGGAGTCCGGCACTCACGGAGCTGCTAGAGTAAACAGACCGCTTCTGTTGCAGCAGAAGTAAAACTGTTTGCGGGCTGGGCTTCTCCCGGCTCCAGGCAACAACGTATTTGCAACATTGTCTCAATTATAGAAGCCTCGAAGTTGAAGCAAACAGCAGTGCTGGCTGCCACTACTAAGGCAACATTGTCTCAGTTATAGAAGACATGAGCTGAAGCAGACAGGAGGCTTCTTTACCTGCCTAGGCCTCGGCTTAAAGGAACAGTGTATCAATTATATAAGGTAAATAAACCCCAGAAACCTGCTTCCAGCCAACCTTGCTGGGACATTGGGTCAATGGGAGCTGTGGGCAGCCTGAAAGCCTGAAAACAGCCGTCAGACCATCACCCAGGCTGGCCAGGCACCCCAGTAGGGACCCGAACCCTGAAGGAACTGTGGGCAGCCTGAAAACGGCCCTCAGCCCCTCAACCAGGCTGGTCACACCCCAATGGGGTGAGGGTCCCCACTGGGGTGCTTGGCCAGCCTAAAAACAGTCATCTCACACACACACACACACTAGGGGTCCGGTGCACAAAAATTTGTGCACTCGAGAGGTCCCTCAGCCCGGCCTGTGCCCTCTCGCAGTCTGGGACCCCTCGGGGGATGTCCACCTGCTGACATGCCTGGCCAGCCTGGGAAACAAAAGCCCTGGGTCAGGATGGTTTTAGAGAGGAGTTTTTCTGAACATTCAAAGAACTAACACCTGTACTCCTCAAACTATTCCAAAATATCCAAGAGGAAGGAACATGACCAAGCTCTTTTTACAAGGCCAGTATTATCCTAATCCCAAAACCAGATCAAGATACTACAAAAATAGAATTACAGGCCACTATCCCTAATGAATATAAATGCCAAAATCCTCAACAAAATATTAGAAAATTGGATCCAGCAATATACAAAAAAGATCATACACCATGACCAAGGGGGATTTATCCCAGGGAAGCAATGCTGGTACAATATTTGCAAATCAATTAACATGATAGATTACATAAACAAACTGAAAGACAAAAATCACATGATCATATCAATAGGTGCAGAAAAAAAACTGACAAACTTGAACCGCATTTTTAATAAAAGCTCTCAGTAAAGTCGGATTAGAGGGAGCATACCTCAACATAATAAAGGCCACATATGACAAAACTACTGTCAATATCATACTGAATGGGCAAAACTAAAAGCATTCTCCCTACAAACAGGAACAAGGCAAGGATGTCTTTTTCACCACTCTTATTCAAAATACTACCAGAAGTCCTAGCCACAGTGATCAGACATTACAGGCATCCAAAGAAAACATACAGGCATCCAAATTTCAAAGGAGGAAGTAAAACTGTGATTATTAACAGATGACATATTGTGCACAAAAAAACCAAACTACTCCATTAAAACACTATTACATTTAATAAATGAATTTAGCAGTGTAGCGGGACACAAAATTACCCAAAAATCAAAGGCATTTTTATACACCAATAACAAACTCTCAGAAAGAGAAACTAAATAAACAATCCCATTTATCATTGCAACAAAAACCAAAATAAGATACTTAGGAATAAACTTCACCAAGGAAGTAAAAGATCTGTACGTGGAAAACTACAGGACATTAAAAAAAGAGTTGGAGGAAGATAGAGACAAGTGGAAGAATATACTGCGTTCATGGACTGGTAAAATTAACATCATTGAATGTCCATACTACCTAAAGCAATCTATACATTCAATTCAATTCCTATTAAAATACCAATGGCATATTTCACAGGCCAAGAACAAATACTCCAAAAATTCACATGGAACAAAGAAAAGGCCCTGAATAGCCACAGTAATCTTGAGAAATAAGAACAAAGTTGGAGGGGTCACAATACTGGATATCAAGCTATACACTACAGAGCCACTGTAATCAAAACAGCTTGGTACTGGCACAGAAACAGGCATATAGATCAATGGAACAGAACAGAGAACCTACAAATCCAGATATCGACTCAAGACATTATGCTCAATTAATATTTTACAAAGGAGGCAAGAGTGTACAATGGAGTAAAGATAGTCTCTTCAATAAATGGTGTTGAAAAAATTGAACAGGTGTATGCAAGAAAAATGAAACTAGACAAAGAACTTACATCATACACAAGAATAAACTCAAAATGGATAAAAGACTTAAATGGAAATCATGAAACCATAAAAATGCTAGAAGAAAACACAGGCAGCAAAATATTAGACTTTGCACACAACATCAATTTCACAGATACATCATCTAGAGCAAGAGAAACTAAAGAGAAAATAAACAAATGGGATTACATCAAAATAAAAAGCTTCTGCACAGCAAAAAAAAACAAAAACAAAAAAAAACACACAAAAAAACACAACAGTATCAAAATGAAAAGGAAACCCACTGTAAGGGAGAACATATTTGTCAATGATTCATCTGATAAGGAGCTACTTCCCAAAACATATCCTCATACAACTCAACAAAGGAAGACAACCCAATTAAAAAATGGGCAGAGCACCTGAATAGACACTTCTCCAAAGAGGACATACAGATGGCCAAGAGATATATGAAAAAATGGTTAACAATAAGGAGATACTACCTCATACCTGCCAGAACTGCTACCATCAATAAATCAACAAATACTTAGTGCCAGCGATTATGTGGAGAGAAAGGAACCCTAGTACACTGCTGGTAGGAATGCAGACTGGTACAACCACTATAGAAAACAGTATGGAGTTTCCTCAAAAAATTAAAAATGGAACTGCCATTTAACCCAGTGATCCTACTTCTAAGCATATATCCTTAGATATCTAAGCATATATCCAATCAGAAAGAATAAACAATCCCTTTTACCATTGCACACCTATGTTCACAGCAGTGATATCTATAATAATAAAACGTAATATGCTAATTAGACCAGACATCCTTATGAACAAAGCCGGGGCTGAGAGTGAAGCCCAGGTCCCAGGTGTCTGCCAGCGGCCGAAGGGAAGTCCAGGTCCTGCGTGCCAGAGGGAAACCAATGCAGGCAGCCAGGGGAAGGAAGGTCTACTCTTGTACGAATTTTGTTCATCAGGCCTCTAGTCTATAATAATCTATAATAATAAAAGCATAATATGCTAATTAGACCAGAGAGCGAATGATCTTCTGGACAAAGCCAGGGCCGCAAGGGCCGAGCCCCTTGCACAAATTTCATGCACCAGACCTCTAGTATAAAATAAAGATCTGGAAACAGCCCACGTGCCAATCAGCAGATGAGTAGGTAAGAAAGATGCAGTGCCTGGCCAGTGTGGATCAGTGGTTGACTTCCTACAAACCAGGATCACAGTTCAATTCTTCCTCTAAGAAGATGTGGTACGTTTACACAATGGATTACTATGCATTTGGAAAAAGGAAGGATCTCTTATCCTTTGAGATAGCACAGAGGGACCTTGAGAGTATTATATTAAGTGAAATTAGCCAAAGAAAGACAAATATCACATGATCTCATTTATATGTGGAATTTAATGAACAAAATAAACTGATGAACAAAATTGGTCCAGAGGCATGGATGCATGGAACAGAATGACAGATCTCAGAGGGGAAAAGATTAACGGTACGAAAGAAGTTATATGCATACTACAGGCCCAGTGCATGAAATTCATGCACTTGGAGGGGGGAACCCTCAGCCAGCCTGTGCCCTCGCAGTCCAAGAGCCCCGTGATCAATCGCCAAACAGTGGGAGACCCCGCCCACTCACCACAGCGCTGCTGCCGAGTAGCCTAGGCCCCAAAGGGGTAGGCCCTGCCCACCCAGCCGGGGCTCCACGATGGATCGCCCCTGCAGAGGGAGGCCCCTCCCACCAACCGCAGTGCCACCACCAGGTAGCCTGGACCTCCCTCTTTGGGGCATCAATCTCAATCGTAGGGCTCCACAATCAGTCACCCCAAAGAGGTAGCCCCTGGCCACCCAGCCAGGGCTCCTCCAATGGATTGCCCCCACAGAGGGAGGCCACGCCCACCCGCTGTAGCCCACTGGTTAGTGGCCTGGACCTCCCTCTGCAGAGCAATCATGGGGCAATGGTGGGGCCCCCAAACCAATCACATTGCACCTGCCTTGGCTGGCTTGGTGCCAGTGGGTGTCATTGCGTGGCTGTCCAGATGGTCGTTCCACTGTTCAGCCATTTGGTTGATTTGCATATTATGCTTTTATTATTATAGACTAGGGGCCCAGTGTACAAATTCATGCACCTTGAAAGGAACTGTGGGCCACAAGGCTAAGGTGGGCACAGGGGCAGGTCTCAGCCCATCCTCCACACCCCTGCCTAGCCCCTCTTGCCATAGTCCCCAGTCCCGTCTAACGGAAGCTCTATACCAGCCACTGCCACTCCCATGCACTATGGCACCAACCCGCTCACTCCCACTAACAGCACAGAGTGATTGGGGCTGGCGCCAGCAGTGATTGTGAGTGGCGGCTGCTGCCCCATCACCCCTCAGGAGCAGGGGGAGGTGGAGAAGCCCGCAGGGGTGATCAGGGCCATACTGCTCATACCCACCAAAGGCACCAAGTAATTGGGACCAGCACCGGGCACTGGCCGTGGATGTGAGTGGTGGCTCCGGCACCAGCAGCAGGTGTGAGTGCCAGGTGGGACCACGGCATGCAGGAGCTAAGAATTCTGAGTAACCACCAGAGGCTCGCCCCAATAACAGCAACCGGTGCCCCGCCCTGGTCTGGCACCCCTGCTCACCTACTCCACCATCCCGCCATGGCCAATGCCCACCATGTTCCATGCGCAGCCCCTGGTGGTTAGCATCCATCATTGCAACCAGTTGTTCAGTTGTTCCACCGTTAGGTCTATTTGCATATTAGGTTATAGATAGATGATAGATAGATAGATAGATAGATAGATAGATAGATAGATAGATATGCATAGCCAATGGATATAGACAATAGTGGAGGGAAGGCCTAAAGTAGGGTGAGTGATTGGTGGAGGTAGGCAGAGAAAAAATAAGGAACATCTATAATACTGTCAACAATAAAAAACATTTTACAAATAACAAAATTTGGAGAAAATAAGCACTTAAAACTTTTTCTCTTCTCATTAATTCTGATAAACCAAATAGGTTCCTAGGTTTCTGGTTTACCAGGGCTGACTACTTCTATCAGATAAAATTAAAACAAAATAAAAATACTCATCATATAAACTACAAAATAATGCATATATAATACATACAAACAGAGATTCCTTTAAGATAGAAGAGAGACCATGGAAAAACTGATCTATAGAAAAACAAAATCAAAGAAAACCTCAGCTTGAAGCTCATGAAGTAAGGCAAAATGCAGACAGATGGCAGGTAGAACTGAACCAGAGGCCACACCACAAAAGGATTTGGGAGCCTAAGTAGGAAGTTTGGATTTTAAGTGCTTGGATAAGCCTGCCATTCAATGGCATTAAGTAAGAGTATCCAGATCTGATTTAGTTTTAAATATATGACAGTAACCACTGTGAAGGACAAAGGCATAGGCAAGAAGGAAATTAGGTGATTAGTTCTACCACATTTCTAAGCCACTGCAGAAACAAAAGACAGTTCTACAGTTAAGGTAGAGTAATATACTAGTACATGGTTTCAGGAACTAAATGATCTATAGATTCTATAAAATCGAAAATATAATTTCATTAAAAGAGATAAAACAATCTAGATGGAAAAGGTCAATACTGTAAAGCTGTAACTTCTTTAAAATAATCTATAAGTTTAATGTAACCTCAATCAAAATCCTAACAGATTTATTAAAACTGAAACTTAAATTCAATTAGAATAATGTAGAAATGACTATCACAATTTTGAAAAAGTATGGTATGAGAAAATATGTGTTAATAAATATCAAATGTTATCTGTAATAATAAAAACATAATATGATAATTATACCAGACTAGGAGCCCGGTGCATGAAATTCGTGCACAGGGGGTGGGGGGGGGGTCCCTCAGCCCGACCTGCACCCTCTCCAATATGGAGTTCTTGGGGACTCTCACAATCCAGGACCTCTGGTTCTTAACTGCTAACCTGCCTGCCTGCCCTAACCACTCTGCATGCCTGCCTGATCCCCCTAACTGTCCTCCCCTGCCAGCCTGGTCACCCCTATTAACTTTCTTTTTTAATCTTATCCCCTTCACGCACAATTGTATTTGACTTCCTTATTGGCTTCTTCCTCTCACACAATTTTTCTCCTTTATGTAAGTAACACTTTTCTTACTGACTCATCATTTATAAACTTTTCTTTCCTCCTTATTTCCTACTTCTGTTCCATCATCAGTCTTCCCATTTTTCTACTACCCTCCTTCCCTTCCCACATTCCTTCTTTCCTTTATCTTTACCCCTTCCCCCCCTCCCCTTTTCCTTCCTTCCCCCCTTCATTTTTTT
>PVJC01043356.1:0-14555 GCA_004026665.1 Murina feae
GGGAAGGCATCTGGCGGCCCAGGGCCCCAGATACCTTCCCTGGACCCAGTCTCCCAAGATGGCGGAGCCCAGGGCTGCGGCCTCCACCATCTTGGCTGGGCTAATTTGCATACAGTCACTCTGATTGGCTGGTGGGCGTGGCTTAGGCCGTCCCGAAGAAACGGTTAATTTTAATATTTCGCTTTTATTAGTTTAGATACTTCATTTAAAAATATAATAGAATTACTGTTAAAGTGTGTATAAAATTTTGGGAACACTATATAACTACAGAAAAAGATATAAATAATGTTCACAGAAAGTTAATTTCCACTTATATCATTCTTAAGTCAAAATGTGAAAGTTATTTTTAACTTAATGTGATGATTTAATCTTTGTGAAGTCACGTTAGCTGTCAGAGCTTTGAGTTATTCAATTATGTAGAGAAAATCCTTAGTTAATAAAAGTTTATACAATTTAAGCTTATCAAGACTATTAAATCTCACAACCATAATGTATTAAAGTGCATGTCACTGTTAGATATTCAAAGGTAATCTGTAGGTATTCTACAGTAATAATGAATGCAAATCTCTGTAGGCATAAAAGGTAATACAAAAACCAGGGACAGCGCATTGTACGCCAGGATGTCCAACGTTTATCTTCACAGAGCAGCTTCACTGCAACGAAAATAATACCAAAAAATAAATTAAATGGGCATAATGCTAAGCACTCGCTTCCAAATGGGTGATAACCAGGAGCTTATCCAGATAAAATAGGAGTATGCTAAAAGTATTGTTGGGCAGTTTAAACAGTTGGCAAAATGTCTCTACTGTAATTTTAGGATGTGTTTGAAGATAACTTTGGTTATTCATGTTTGAGTATGAGTTGACAATGACATAATAGAAATTTGATGCATCATACTAAATGTCATTTAGTAAAAATAAGGTGTAATCTGCTTAAACCATATAATGGTTTTATCATTGATTAAATTTCTGAAAGGTATCTATTCGTTCATCTTATAAAATATTTACATTCTTTAAGAGCAAAGTGTTGGTAAGATGAGTAAATTAATATTGGGCATCTTAAAACATATTTTGATGTTAGAAAAGTTATAGAAGTTTCAAAATATAACCTATGGCATAGTCATATAATGAATAGAATAACAAATGTGTAATTGATAATACATATATTAATTGAAAACATATTTGAGTTGTGATGTACTGAAATATTTAATTTAAAGTTGTAGATATTTCATTATGTAGAACGTTAATAGTAAAGTCATTTAACAAAAATGAAGGGGGATTTAATAAGCCTTTTGATTAAATTAAAAAATAATGAAAAATCTTAGGATCTATTCCCAGAAGAGGGAACACTGGGTTAAACAGCAGTTCCATTTTTATTTTGGGGGGAAAACTCCATACTGTTTTCCACAGTTACCAGTCTGCATCCCACCAGCCTTGTGTGAGAGTTCCTATATCTCCACATCTTCACCAGCACTCGTTGTTTATTGATTTATTGATGGCAGCCATTCTAACAGGTATGACGTAATAGTTCATTATAATTTTAATTTGCATCTCTCTGATGATTAGTGATGTTGAGCATTCTTCCATGTTTATTGGTCATCTGTATGTCCTCTTTAGAGAACTGTATATTCAGTTTCTTTGCCAATTTTTTAGTTGAATTGTTTGACTCCTGGTTTTGAATTGTATGAATTATTTGTATATTTTGGAAATTAATCCCTTATCAGATTAATATATGCATCCCTATGTTCATCCCAGCATTATTTATAATAGCTAAGATCTGGAAACAGCCCAAGTGCCCATCGGTAGATGAGTAGATTAAAAAGCTATGGTACATTTACACAATGAAATACTATGTGACTATTAAAAAAAAAGAGCTTTTACCTTTTTGCAATGTGATGGATGGAACTAGAGTGGAGATTATCATGGTAAACAGAATAAGACAGCAAGAGATAAATATTTATATTATCTTGTTTATATATGTGTAATATAATGAACAAAATAAACTAACAAATAAAATAGGTCCAGAGACATGGATGCATAGAACCGAATGACAGATTTCAGAGGAGAGAGGTGTAGAGAGGAAACAGAAAGAGATTAACCAAAGATCATATATGCATATACACATAGCCCATGGACATAGACAATAGTATGAGGAATGCCTGGGTGGGGTGGGGGCTGGGTAGACCAGACAAAGGAGGGGTAATGGGGGACATCTGTAATACTGTAGACAGTAAAAAATGTGTAAAAATTAATGAAAATTGCAGTATTGCTACCACAGCAGATCCACACTTTTAAAGGGATTATATTTCATAACAACTAAAGATGTAAATGTTTTTCGGTCTTGTTACAAACAAAGGACTGAAACAGAAGTTGAGAGTGAAGAAGGAAAGAAGAAAGGAAGGAAGGAAGGAAGGAAGGAAGGAAGGAAGGAAGGAAGGAAGGAAGGAAGGAAGGTGATAAGAGGATGGGGAGGAAGAAAGTGAAAGCAAATTTTAGTATTGCAGTGTAACATTGTTTATAAACAAAGGCTTTGAAAAATATAAACTCAAATTTGAATTATAGGTCAACATTACTCTATGTGACCTAACAAAGAAACAAACAAAAATACTTTCCTCATGTGAAAAAGCTCAAAGGTGCTTGTGAGAATTTTAAAATATTATACAAATAAATACATGTAACATATAACACTATCTCAAGAAGTGGAAGCAGTAATATTTTATAGTAATATTTGATAGTAATATGATTTTTACAACTAGAAAGTTGTGTTTCAGCACTGTAAAATAAAGATAAAAATCTTTGTTCTCAAAGACCTTATTCTGTGTTATTGGTTTCTTAGGCCTGCGAGAAGAAGGTACATAAACTGTGTAGCTTAAACCAATGAAAATATATTCTTTCATAGCTCTGGAGGACAGAAATATGAAATCAAGATGTTGGCAGTCAATTTCTTTTGGGGTCTCAGAGGAATGCTGTGTTCCATTCCTCTCTCCTAGCTTCCAGTGTTTGTCAGCAGTCTTTAGCAAGGCGTTGGCCTATGGCAGTATAACTCCAACCTCCGCATCCTTCTTTCCATGGTGTTCTACCTGTGTCTTTTCACTACTTCTTATAAGGCTATTGGAATGATGATGCAGCTTACTCCAGTGTAACCTAATCTTGACTTAACTACCGGTAATTACATCTGTAATGATGCTATTTCTAAATAAGCTCACACTCTAATGTCCCACGAAGGATATAAATTTCAGGGGGGGTGCTATACAAAAACTCTGTAGTGGATGTAAAGAAATAATACACAAGATATTTGAAGTATATAGCATATTAGATAATTCTAGTTACTGTGAAGAGAATAAAACATGGAAGGGAAAAGGTTGACATCTTAAATAGAGTGATAAGGCAAATTACACTTAAGGAAAGCTATACAGGATGTGGGAGACATTTTGATACCTTTCAAATGGAATTATTCACCTGTACACATCAAATCCCAATCAGAAAACAAACAGGAGTTTGCAGCCTAGAAAGTAAATGTTTATTAATTAAGGAAATGGCACCATCGTCAGAGGTGAGCTTGTGCTTAAAGATCTTGTCTTGATGGCTTCTAGGGGAAGGGTTATTGTATAGGGGACGAAGGGAGTTAGGGCCACAGCTAGGGTTGTGGTCTTTATTGACTGGTCAACATTGGGGTAGGGAACAGTTATCATTGTATTTGATTCAGATGTCAGCCACAGCTCATTTTGTTTGATTTTGCAAGGATGTGGCTGGTGAGGTTCTTCAGCTTTTCTAGGTCTATAGCTGAAACACAACTGGGGCCTAGGGGTGATCTCTAGTTTGACCGAAACTCTTTTTGTGGTGAACAGACCTGAGGCTTTCGTGTTGACCAGAACCCCACTGTACTGAGAGCTTAAGGATCAGTGAGTGGGCATGCAAGGGAGAGGAAGGTAAGTGAGTCAGAGTGCTAGAAGATATTTAAATCAAAAGAAAAGCAAAGGGTAAAGGGCACATTAAAGCAATAAACTTTTGCGTGGTGACAGTCTGTATACAGTGCATCAATATAAAAACCACATGATATGTCAATTATGTTAGAAGTCAGACTGGTGCTGCCAGGTTCATAATAGCAAAATCCTAACTTTAATCCTAGACTCTCATCTTTTTGCCTTTGCAATTTAATCACCTAAATCTTTGAAGAGGAAAAAGATACTGAAAATTAGGCTTACTTCTCTGCATTTTGTTACCTTCGATATATCGGTCAATCAAGGTACTGGCTGCACTGGTAAACTTGAACTGTAACTTCTATATCCTCATGAATGGCCTAAAACTATTGAGGCTTTTGTCCTCCAGAAGCCTCGTTTGTCTAGAGTCTCATCAGTCCCTTTCTCCATAGAAGAAACAGCAAATACCCAAGAGGAAGAGCGCCATAAAAAAAAAAAAAAATGTGCTTGGCTTAATGAGCTTCTGTTCTCATTGGCATCTGGCTGCCTTGAAGCTGTCTGTTGTATTCAAATAGTGTGTTCTCTATTTAAAATCTGCTTCAATGGTTGAAACTTCAGTCTTCTCTGAAGACTTCTCTGAAACTTCCCTATTGACTAAAAGCCGGATTGCTAATGAACTTTGAAAAAAATACTTTGTAAGGGTTTTGTTATCATCGAAGTCCCTCTGTTTTGTTTTTCTTAATAATTCTTCCTAGTAACCTTCGTGATCATCTCAACTGATTAAAAAGTCACTTGAAAAAAATTCCAACAACATTTCATGATAAAAACACGCAGAAACCTAAGAATATAGGAGACTTTCCCACAATATCTTGGTTTTACCACTATCACTCTAGCCGTGGTTCTTTGCTTGATTCCCTTTCCTTTTCCAACGCATACATTTCTGCATAACCTAAGGCTCAAAACTTAGGCCTGTTGTATTTTCCACTTACATCCAGTTCCGAGTTAATATCATTCACTTCTGTGGCTCTAAGAGTATCTCTACAGCAGTGGCTCCCAAATGTTAACATAGAGCCCAGTCTCTTTTCTAGGTGCAGAAAATGGTACTTGCCATCTCCATTGGGAAATTCTAAAAGTGTCAGCCTAAAAGTAAAAGGTTGAAATGAGAGGCAGTAAGTGTTCATTTGGAACCGACTAATAGCAATTTTGGAGCACATATTCAGGTGGAAACCCAAATAGTGTCCTAATTACAAAATTAAAGGCAAGGGATTTTTATGAGAAAAGGAAAAGAGTAAGCACATGAACAGAAGGGGAAAAATTCTTCTTGGTGCTAACAGGCTGAATTACCCTTCAACTATATATGGCTGGTTACTGATTCTATCTTCAGATAAGGAATCCATAATTACCAATCACTGTGGTCAGAATATACACTTTCCTGTGGGTTTTACAAATAGTTGTTTGAAAGAAAATATTGGTTTGGCCCAGTCCAAAGGTTTGGTACAGATTAAACAGCCGGAATTTTCAAGACTTAACAAGACAATTCCTCTCATTTTAAAATCGCTCCACTTTAAAATGTCAACTTTCACAAAAGTTTATCAAAATTGACGTGTCCAAAGAAAACTCTTGATTTCAACCACCTCCGCCCCTGCCAGCAATACACATATGCATTTCTAAATATTTTGTCTTAGTTATGATACTATTCGTGAAATTGTTTGAACTCATTCTTTACAATTCTCATATTCATATGCAATTTATTTGTAACTCTTTTCAATCCTACCTTCAAAATCTATCTGTAATATGACTTCATATTACAGATTCAATTATACCTTCAAAATATATCTGTAATATATATAATTGATTTTTTACAGAGAAGAAGGGAGAGGGATAGAGAGTTAGAAGTATCGATGAGAGAGAAACATCGATCAGCTGCCTCCTACACACCTCCTACTGTGCGGGATGGGCCCACAACCAAGGTACATGCCCTTGACCGGAATCAAATCTGGGAGCCTTCAGTCCTGAGGCTGACGCTCTATCTACTTAGCCAAAAGGGTTAGGGCTAATCACTTTTATCATCATCAGTACAGTCCATGTTGGTAAGCCTGTTCACCTGTGTCATCTAAACTATTGCCATAACTTTGTTAGTCTTTCTGTTTTATCCTTGTCTCCTAAAATCTATATTATTTACAACAACAAATAAATATACTTTAATTTCTTGAATTAAAGCCTTTATGACTTCTTACTGTACTCAAAATTAAAACTACTTGTAACACAAGGCTTTACAAATCTAACTCTTTAAGTAATTTTCCAACTTTATTTACCTCATTCAGTTGTAATAAAAGTTATATTAATGTTCTCAACTGCTGTGTGTTTTTTCTCTCCCTTAGAATATCTCCATGTGCTAATATCTCTTCCTAAAAGGCATTTCCACTAGTTATCCCCAGAGTTACTCTCCATTTCCTCTGGTTTTGGCTCCAATGTCTCCTCTTCGAAGATACCTATCCTGAACAAGCCACATAAAAGAAAAGGGACTACCCAGTATTGTACCCTTAACTGCTTCATTTACGATCACTTTTAACTTACTTAAAGTTAATTTTTTATTTCAATTTGTTTAGTGTACATCTTCTGCAATAAAATGAGTATTCTGCAATGGGAGGGAACTCTCTTGACACTATTATATATCCAGTATCTTCAAAAAGGGCCGGCAAATATTTAGGATGCAATGCATTTGCTGTTGTATAATGCAATTGCTATCTTCTAGTCTACCCCAAAATAAATAAAGGTAATAAAGGATTTAGTAATTTATTATGTACATAAAGAATTTTAAAAATCAAAGCTTATATCCTATATTAACTTCTCTAGTAACTAATACAAACAATTTGTAGTTATTTAATTTTTGCACTAGAAAGTTTAATTGGCACTTTTGAGTATGCATTTAGTCAATTTGGATGACTTTAAGAACAATAAACAAATAAATATAATTAATTTAAAAAT
Source organism: Murina feae (assembly GCA_004026665.1). Lineage (NCBI taxonomy): Eukaryota > Metazoa > Chordata > Mammalia > Chiroptera > Vespertilionidae > Murina > Murina feae. The sequence continues at coordinate 6,908 of PVJC01043356.1, forward strand.
ATTTTATCTAATAGTATCAGTGTCCAGAAATATGACTGACTAATTCAATAACTATTTATTCAATATTTATCATCTTTAGATATTATTCCAGGTAAAGGGACACAGCAGGAATCACAACTCAAGAATTTGCCCTAAGGAACTTATGTTCTATTGGGAGGAGAAAAACAAAAGCCCAGTTAAAATAAAGTGAGCTTATCTGATACTTTATGATGAAAAGCAAAAAAAATAATTATGGAGAAAAATCAAACAATGATGAGAAGTGAAGTTTGCTGGGGGAATTGAGATAGAAAGTCAGGTGCGCATCTGGAGAAGATATTCTTATGGATTCTTTATTATAAGAGTCAATACACTTTTCTAAATGTGGTAGGTGCATTTTCTGATATAAATCTCTTAATGCATTATAAGAAAGTAATGTGACTTGCTGGACATCTTATGTTTGTTCACAGCCTGCTGAATTCCCTTGATTGCAATCTAATCTAATAAAATAGTAATATTGAAATTGACCATTTCTACGGGACACCTAAGCTGTGCCCACCAGCCAATCAGAGCATCTGTATGCAAATTAACCCAGCCAAGATGGAGGCTGGCACTCACAGAGCTAGAGTAAACAGGCAGCTTCCATTGCACCAGGAGTAAACTGTCTGCCTAGGCCGGCTGCGCCGCTCTCTGCTCAAGGCAACATAGTTGCAATTATAGAAGCCTTGGAGCTGAAGCAAACAGCAGGCTTCCATTGCACCAGCGATGGAGGAAACTGCCTGCCTAGGCCAGCTGGGCCTCTACTAAGGCAACATTCTTTCAATTATAGAAGCCACAGAGCTGAAGCCAACAGGAGGCTTTGTTACCTGCCTAGGCCTCGGCTTAAAGCAACAGTGTTTCAATTATAGAAGATAAATAAACCCCAGAAACCTGCTTCCAGCCAGTCTTGCTGGGACATTGGGTCAATGGGAGCTGTGGGCAGCCTGAAAACGGCCCTCACCCCCCATCCAGGCTGCCTAGGCACCCCAGTAGGGACCTGAACCCTGAAGGGACTGTGGACAGCCTGAAAACAGCCCTCAGCCCCTCACCCAGGCTGGCCACACCCCAATGGGGTGAGGGTCCACACTGGGGGCTTGGCCAGCCTGAAAACAGCCATCAGCCCCTCACCCAGGCTGGCCAGGCATGCCAGCAGGTAGACACCCCCAAAGGGGTCCCAGACTGAGAGAGGGCACAGGCCAGGCTGAGGGACTTCCCGGGTGCACACTCTCTTGTTTACCAGGCCCCTAGTAAATATCTAATCTAATAAAAGTGTAATATGGAAATTGACTGTTTCTCCGGGATGCCTAAGCCATGTCCACCAGCCAGATAGAGTGGTTGCATGCAAATTAACCCAGCCAAGATGGAGGCTGGCTCCATGGGCAGCAGCGAGGTGGGGCCGCTGTGTCCAATCGGCTGCTGTCCAGCACTTAGCACCGGCCATGCTCAGTCAGAGATAGCAGGGCCACCGTGTCTGATCAGCCGCCACCTGGCTGGCACTGAGCGCCATGAGTGCTGCGCCCCATCAGAGACGGAGGCTCGCCTGGCCGGCACTGAGTGCCGTGTGTGCAGCGCTGTGCGTGCGGTGCCCTGTCAGAGATGGTGGCTCCCCACAGGGCAGGGTCACCGTGTCCGATGGGCCGCAGCATGGCCAGAGCTACAGAAGGGAGTGAAGTGGCAGAGAAGGGAGGAAGTAAGGCAGCAGAGAAGGGCGTGAAGCCTGCTGGCGTGCTTGGCCAGTCTGCAAACAGCCATCAGCCCCATCATCCAGGCTGGCCAGGCAGGTGGACATCCCCCAAGGGGTCCCAGACTGCGAGAGGGCACAGGTCGGGCTGAGGGACCCCCACTGAGTGCAAAATTTTTTGTGCACTGGGCCCCTCGTATATAATAATGATCAGCAGCATGAGATTTGGTTGATGAGGTTCTGAAAAAGTAACTGTATCAATTGTCAGACAAGGATTCCTTTTTATACAAGGCTAATTCTTAACTTTAAACAGAAGGGATAACAGAATTAAATTTAAAAACACGGTGCAACAGATTGGTTGATTTTCAAAAAGTGCCATTTTCTCAATGCACCATTAGGGAGTATACACATCAGGTCTCCCTGCTTAACTTCCAAGGAATAAAACGGATATTAGAAGAAATTGGAATTCATGGAGCTTGCTGGCTCTGAGCTGCCTAACCTAATCAGCTTTGCAGGGATGGTAAATTATAATGACTATGAGTAGCAGAAGAAACTGAAATTAGCAAATTAATAAAGTGATTTTTCTCCTCTTTAAACAGAGGCAGAATGAGTTAGAAAAAAATCTTGAAACATTATTTTCAGTATTAGAAAGTTGCCTCAGCTTTTGGCAGCAATAAAAACATATCCTTGGAATGGTAATTGGATGTTTTCCCTTTTGCAGCAATACAGTGACCAAAATACCTATTGTTTGACAATTGCTGTGCTAAGCGATAACGGATAAACATGCCTGACAAAGCACTGACTTCAAAGTAAACTGCACTAGACTTCCACTAATGTGATCTTACAAACACATCTTATAGAACGCCATGCCCAAAGTTCAATCTGGGAAAATTTATCTCAATGTATTTTCAATGTAGTTCATTTTCTTCAAGAAAATATTAGACAAAAACCTAAAACATTAGCATCATCCAATTTATTAGTCAAGTAGGACACCATTGCATGTGCGTATTGCTGACAAGAATCGCACAGTAATTGGTATGGTGAGATTTAAAAATGTTTTATTGTGGGTTTGCTTCATTTTTTGTAAGGTCTTGTTAGCTACTGAAAGGAGGTATTTATTACCTAAGATAGACAGGTCTCTCAAAGTGTGAGGACAGTGACTGTGGTTTTTACGGAACATCCTAGAGACTATAAATGAATTTAGAGCACTCTAGAGGACACTGCTAGAAATTATTTGTGAACTGTACTTTTTTTGCATCATTATTAATATGGCTCGGTTACTCTTGCCTAATATCCCAGTACTATTTAGTAGTTTCTCTCATTATATCTTAATTCAAATTCCCAAGAAAGAGATGTTTTTGTTGTTGTTGTGTGTTTTTTTTTGTGTGTGTGTGTGGGTGTATGTGAGTGGTTATTTAGATTTTTTAAAGCAATCTTTTTAATAAATCACAGGCTAATCTCATAGCTGTTGGTCTAGCCCAGGGGTCCTCAAACTTTTTAAAGAGGGGGCCAGTTCACTGTCCCTCCCCGTTGGAGGGCTGGACTATAGCTTAAAAAAAGAACAAAAAAAAAACTATGAACAAATTCCTATGCACACTGCACATATCTTATTTTGAAGTAAAAACAAAAACAAAAACAAACAAACAAACAAAAAAACGGGAACAAATACAATGTTTAAAATGAAGAACAAGTAAAGTTAAATCAACAAAGTTACCAGTATTTCAATGGGAACTATAGGCCTGCTTTTGGCTAATGAGCTGGTCAATGTCCGGTTCCATATTTGTCCCTGCTAGTCGTAACAAGTGATGCAAGTGTGCATCAGTTAGTCTAGATCTGGTTGGAGATTTCAGATGTTTCACTCTGGAAAAAGTCTGTTCACAGACATAAATGCTGCCAAAGATGGTTGCCATTTTGAGTGCATGGTTCCTGAGATTCGGATATATCTCAGAGGGGAGAGATGCATAGAAATTAGGAAGGCTGCTTGACTTGAACGCGTCTTTCAGAGAGTCACAATTCTGCAGTTTAGCCAGTTCCATTTGGTAAATTGTATCCACATTTTCAATGTCAATAGAAAATGGGTTACGGAAAAGCTGTCTGTCTTGTTCATGGAGATGAAGCTCTTTAAATCTAAATTAGAACACCTTTTGCAACTTTTCCAGTGAATCCACACATGTTTTGTTTGGGAATGCAACCAATGGTTTTTCGCTAACAGATTTTGAGTTGTGGGAAGATGGCAGAAATTTTCCTCCTTCACTTGTTTGATAAGGAGACCTAATTTTACTTCAAATGCTTTCACATGTGATTGCATATCACAAATGAGCTTCCCCTTTCCTTGAAGTTGCACATTGAAACTGTTGAGTAGCTCTGTTACATCTGTCAGAAAGGCAAGGTGCCATTTCTATTCTGCATCATTGAGCTCTGGTACTTCCTTGTTTTTTGAAAGCAGAAAAGCTATAATCTATGGAAGTCGTAGAAATGTTTCAAAACTCTCCCTTGACTCAGCCAACAGACTTCTGTGTGATACAGAACATCTTCATAGGCAACATTTAGCTCAGACAGAAATTCCTGAAATTGTCTGTGGTTTAGTGCATTAGCTCAATGAAGTTATCACAAGATACCACAATTTTCATAACAGAGTCCCACTTTAGTGATTTACTACACAGTGCTTGTTGGTGGATGAGGCAGTGTATGGCTATTGGATGAGAATGGTTATGTTTGTCCATCTGTTGGTTAATGCGAACAATTACTCCTTTCTTAGACCCCACCATGCTAGACGCATCATCAGTTGCCACACTGTCTAGTTTAGCCCAGTCCAGCTCCAAACCATTCACAGTTTGGCAAACCTTTTCATAGCTATCCTCTCCTGTAGTTGTTCCATTGATGCTTTGCAGTGCAGCAAGCTCTTCTGTGACTTCAAAATAGTCATCGTCCCACGAATAAAAGTTAGAAGTTGTGCAGAATCACAAACATCATTACTTTCCTCCAGTGCCAAGGAAAAATAGGAAAGATCTTTTGCAGTTTTACAAATGCTGATGCAAATTGTCTCCCACTTCTTCAATCCTTCCTGTAATTGTAGGTCCTGAAAGACTCCCTGTACTAAATAAATCGGTCTTCTCTGAACACATCTCTTTGGCAACAGAAAGAAGGCATTCTTTAACAAATTCTTCCTCCACGAATGGTCTGCCAGTGCACGCTATTAGTTTGGCAACTTGAAACTTGCTCCCAGTGATGAAATATTTAGCTGTTTCTGCTTCACAAAAGTATTTTGCTGAGTTGTCAATGTATTTTTCAGTTTTAATATTTTATTTTTTCTCACTTCTCCATTTTTGCCACAGCAGTGGCAAAAACGCCTGGCAGGCTGGATAAATGTTCTCGGTGGGCCGCATGTGACCCGCGGGCCGTAGTTTGAGGACCCCTGGTCTAACCTATAAATTATGGAAGGTCAAGTTTATGTAAAATGAAAGATGCAACAAAATTTGTAACTGAGGGATATAGTACCAATAATTTATCTTTAGAGTTCAAATCGCCACTCAGTATATAATTTTGAACCAAACAGTCTTTTAAATTAATGATTCAAAGAATAACATACCAGAAAATAACTAATGCACGATTCAAAACTATGGGAAATATCTTTACATCAGCTATAATGTAATATACATTAATGAGATAAAATTATTTTTACTGTAGGTTTTATATTAATATGGTAACTACCTAAGAGGTAACTATTAATATCACACTGTGTTGTTAGTTCAGATTTCCTCCAAGTATTTAAATATTAGGATATAATTTGATAGAGTTACCACCAACCTCAGAAAGATATCAAAACATTCTCAATGAGGCCAATATTTTATAAAAAGTAGAAGAGATAACTTGAAGGAAATTCAGTAAGTTCTCTGGTCAAAGCTATCTTTTACCTATTGGAGTGTCTGAAAATTCTTATTCAACAATATATTTGTGTTTTAAAAGTCAATACCTTTTTATTTCTAAGAGATGGTTATGGTTAATGTCTAGATATAATTTTGCATTAAAATGTCATGACTCACCTTGTATAGCCTGCTTGTCTTAAAATGGCAATCTGAAGTTCTAGACTGTAGGCAAAAAAGCATATATTTGATTATTAAAGACAAAACATTACTTCCCATTGGATCCTTAGTTCCACTAAAAGAAAATTTAGTCATTGACAAATGTTCTGAATTTAAACACCAGTAAAAATTATCAATGACCTGTTTGTTGCTTCTGTTAAAAAATAAATCAGATTGACCAATACATTATAAAACTTAAGGAAAAAATAATACATAGAGTTGAAAACCATTTATATGTGATTCAATTTTAGGGTTGACTGGACATAATTACAGTTGTAAAATTGATCTAATTTTTCCGTAATGACTTATAATGGCCACCCATTCTTCTTCTAGTTCTTTCATATCTTTCTCAGTATTTGAATTTTTCTTTTGTTTTTATTAAGTTTACTGAGGTGACTGGTTAATACGATTATATAGGTTCCAAGTATACACTTCTATGATACATGATCTTCATATTGCATTGTGTGTGCCCACAAAGTCATATTATTTTCTGTCACCATATATTTGACCTCATTTACCTTTTACTACTTCTTTCTGATAAACAGCTTATTGTTATCTGTGTTTATGACTGTTTTTTAAAGATTTTCTTATGTGTTCAATTGTAACTTTCAATTTTTTATCCCATGTGTGAGTGAAATCACATGGTTCTTAAGTTTTTCTGACTTATTTCACTTAGCATGATACTCTGATGATCCATCCATATTGCCACAAATGGCAGTATTTAATCTTTTTTATGGCTGAGTAGTATTCCATTGTGCATATCTATCAAAGGACACTTCAGTTATTTTCATGTCTTGGCCACCATGAATAATACTGCAATGAACATAGGGATATATATATATATATATATATATATATATATATATATATATATATATTTATATATATATATATATATATATCTTTGTGAATAATTTTTTTCTTAATTTTTCAGGTAGATTCCAAGAAGAGGGATTGTTGGGTTACATGGTAACTATAATCTTAATTTTTTGAGGAGCCTCCATAATGTTTTCCACAATAGATGTATCAGTTTACATTCCTACCAGTATTGAATGAGAGTTCCTCTCCAACATTTGATATTACTTGTTTTATTGATAATAAGCATTCAAATGGGTGGGAAGTGGTATCAAACTACTATTGTAGTTTTGATTTGTATTTTCCTGATAACTAGTGAAGTTGAGCATCTTTTCACATATCTGTTGGCATTTTAATGTCTTCTTGAAAGAAGTGTCTGTTCAGGTCCTCTGTCCATTTTTTTTAATGTATTGTTTGTTTGGTGTTGAGTTGTATGAGTTCTTTTTATATTTTTACTAGGGGCCCGGTGCACAAAAATTTGTGCACTTGGGGTGGAGGGAGTCCCTCAGCCCGGCCTGTGCCCCCCCCCCCCAGTCTGGGACCCCTCAGTGGATGTCCTATGATGGCCCCAGTCTGCCAGGCGCCTTTTGTGTGTGTGTGTGTGTGTGTGTGTGTGTGTGTGTGACCACTGGGGACCTGCCCCCAGCTGCATCTGAGGCTCGGAGCAGTCCTCCTGTGTGTGTCTACCTGCCGGGGGCCTGCCCCCAGGCACACCATGGAGGCTTGGAGCAGCCACCCCCTCTATGTTGCTGTCTCAGACTCTTGCCCTCCCCTGCATGTTGTTCTCTTTTTGAGCTGTGACCAGGGCTGGGTGCTGCCTGCCTCCCAAGCTTGCCTACTGCCCATCTTCCTCCAGCCACCAGAAAGCAGGGAAAACCCCGCCTCGTGGTCAGGCCAGCCTTTTCCTGCTCCCTGATCCCCGGAAGGGACCTGGGAAGCCACCAAGCAGGCCGCCAACTCTTTCCCACTCACCCGTCCCCTGCTGCCTTCCCTTCCCACTTCCCGGTGCCGCCAA
>PVJC01043357.1:0-14545 GCA_004026665.1 Murina feae
GAGGAGGAGGAGGAGGAGGAGGAGGAGGAGGAGGAGGAGGAGGAGGAGAGGAGTTCAGAATAATGTAGCCTAGGGTTGGAAAACAACCAACGTTCTGTTGATGAGCAAAATGCCCCTCATGGAATCAGTTGAGACTGTGTCACAGAGGTTTCATCGTCATCTAGGAGTTTTTGTCCTTTTGCCTCACATGGGAGTTCTGGATTGTTTGCTTCTGTCACTGTTGGATGGAAGTCTCTAGTAGAGTGGCTAGCTTGCCACCAAGTCCCAAATGCACTCAGCACTGGGAGGTGGGATAAGGTGGGATGGAACCAGGGGACCGATGGCTGGAGCATACCATGGGCTCCAGGGGCAAAGGAAGGGCCTCATCCTCTCCTCCCCTCCCCGCAAGTCTCTTTCTCCCACCTCGTATCACTTTCTTCCCCTTCTCGTCTCCATTCCCTGTGCACACCTCCGCTCTCCCGTCCTCCTCTTTAGCTTGAGAGGCTATTCTGTCCATCTTGTCTGATGTGAAGGATTGTTCCGTTCTGAGCTCTTTGGAGACCCATCAAAGGCCAGGCCTCAGTGAGGCGATGACACGAAGGCTCACTGATCGCCACATGTTCCTGGCCCAGTAGAACAGTCCACAGCCCATGTCAGAGCCAGCATGGCACCAAGGGAGGGACCCGGCCCCTGGGGCCTCGCGTGGACTTGATGAGGGCTCGGGCGATTAAATTCTCTCCGGCGTGTCCAAACATAGCGGATTTCCTCAATGCCCAGTCGCACGCCAGAACATTCTTTGCCGAAACGTGGTCAGTCCAAAAGGGACTTCTGTTCCCATTGATATTCAAAGATAGCTGGATGACTCATTTCTTACTTCCCTTCCCCAGCACAAATATAGCTGGCCTTCTCTGCCCGTTTCCCATCAGTGCTATTGGTGGATGGTGAGGGAGAAAAAAGTTCTCCACTTTGTTCTGTTTGGGGCCTGACGAGTAAGCTTTAAGCCCTCATTTTGGGAGAAGAGTGGAACATATTTAGTTCGTTCTTTGGGGGTTTTTTGTTTATTTTTGTTCTTGACAAATATGAATTTGTATGTCCTATTATTTTCCCGTCTAAACTTTCCTGCCTCCTTTCCATGGCTTCTGGATTAACCCCCTTTTTGTTTTATTCTATAATCTGTGCGATTTTAATTTTGTCGTGAAATGCCTTTTCTTTCCCTGAAACAAAGATGTGTGAGGTCAGCACCTGTGAGGCAGGGATGGGAGGGGACTCACCCAGGCTGTTCCGAAAAGCCTCTTTGTGGGCTGTTGCTTTTGGTCACATTTCAATGACCATACGTTTTATGGTTTATAATACTCTCTCTTGGCCCCTGGATTTAGCTATCTGTCCCAGATGAGTTAATTACAAAAGACCAGGTTATCTCCAGCCAAGTAGCAAGATGGCTTGGTCTTCCTGCTTTTCTGAGTTGGTTATCCCTCCTTCATAGAGTAGGGAGGAGGAAATGCCTTCCAAGCAAGATTGAGCAAGCATTAGCTGCCTCCTGATTCCGTGGGTTAGGGCCAGAGGACATCAGAGCCTGTGAGAGTGAAGCTTCAAGGCAACTGGAACTCTTTCCTTGAGGACGAAGGGACCCTTCTTTGTCTTATCTCCAAACTGCACCTTATCAGATCATCTGTCCTTGGGGCTGAGAGTCTCACAGGCTATTGAGAAGGTAGTGGTGATGCTGGGGGGATGGAAGTAGAGGTGGTGGTGTAGGTAGTATGATGGCAATGGTGGTGGCAGAGATGGAAGTGGAGGTGGTGGAGGTGATGGTGATGACAATAATGAAAATATGATAACAACAGCTAACCTGTATTTAGTGTTTACCATGTGCCAGCACTATTCTAGCAGTTTTCCAACTTGAAAAGCCTTTACAGTTAACTCTGTGGGAAGGGTCTTAGTAGCAGCCTTGTGTAACACAGAGAAACAGGCACAGATGATGAAGGAATGTGTCCACATCCCACACCTAGGAAGTGGTAGAGCGCGGCTTCAGCAGGTGATTGTTCATTTCATAACATGAGATGATCATGCGTGGTCTTAAGAACTGCGTGCAGACATTGTGCTCAGTGCTTTACATGCATGTCTTTATGTGATCCTGGAGGTAGGTACTGCTTATACCCCATGTCAGTACCGAGGACATGCCACTGACCTGGGCAGGGCCACTGTGCCATTGGAGGAAAGCACCATTATCCTTATTTACAGGTGAAGAAATGTCATAAATCCTACTGCTGGGCCATGACAGAGTTGAGAATACGTCGGGTTTAACTCCAGCCTCTATGTTTTCTCTAACACACTGGTCTGTATTTTAAATAGCACATCCCTGGCTGGTGTGGCTCAGTGGTTGAGCGTTCACCCATGAACTAGGAGGTCATAGTTGGATTCCCAGTCAGGGCACGTGCCCAGGTTGTAGGCTCATTCCCCAATATGGGGTGTGCAGGAGGAGGCAGCTGATCAATGATTCCCTCTCATCACTGATGTTTCTATCTGTCTCCCCCTCTTCCGTGCTCTCTTTGGAATCAATAAGGACATATTAAAAATAAAATACAATAGCACATCAGTGGCACATGCCAACCAGGTTCTCCAACTGCTGGTATCGAGTCTATGATTGGGAAGATCCACTGGGGGCTGAATCCTTTGCCGTCTCCTGTACCTGCGCACGGACAGTGCGGGAATGCTTCTTGGATGAAGGAATGAGGAAATGCCCAAGGGAAGCTCCTCACCTCAGGACTTTGTGCTGTTTCTCTTTTCTTGCAGAAGGTGGAAGTGCCCATGATGCTGAGGCTCCTCCGAGAGCAAAGGATGTTCATGATCCAGACCATCGCTCAGTACAAGTTTGTCTACCAGGTCCTCATTCAGTTCCTCCAAAACTCCAGACTCATTTAACCCCCAGCCCCAACCCCTGGAAGAGGGACCCAGCTCCAGCTTGCAGATGGGGAGGCACCTCCAGACAAAGCCTGCTCGCCCAGCCGGGCACGGATGGCTGGAGCCGGCAGGACACGGGCTCCCTTGTCACGGGAGCCGAGATTCGTCATAAACATCGTGTATTATTTTATATGAGATAATTTATTTTTCCCCCCTTTGGGATAACTTGTGTGAATCATTGTAATGGCAGTTTTCACAGTAATGTAGTGCTTTTCATTTGAACCACATTTTGACCCATCTGCATTGTAACACGTTGGTAGGGAAAGGTTGCCTGGTGGACCATTTGGGGGACAGAGGCAGAAGGGAACACATCTCTGGTGAAGTTGCAGCCAGATGGGTAACCAACCCTGAAATTCATCAGCTTTATTGCTCATGTCCAAATCAAAGATGGCAAGAAAATGAATTTATCCTAAAATGTAAAGATGAGGGCCAAGACCTTTCTTCCTAAAGGAAAACAGTGATTCTCCAATACTTTGGGCTCGGGAACCTTGATGGACAGATTTTCCCTTCCTTCTGTCCTCACCCTCAGTAGTCTTCCCTGAGTCCCTCCTCCAACCTTGAGTGACAGCCGGAGCAGCAAGAGGAAAGGCTACATTTACAGTGCAGTGACCCTTGCCTGGGCTGAATGGGGAGCTTTGTTTGCGTCTTTCTCGACCACCCGCTAATCTGGGCTCTGGAGCTTGTATTTCCTTGCCGGGAGCTGCACCCACATTATTTGCAGCTTCTCCTCATTTGCTCGGTGGGTGCCAGCCTGGTGGCCTTGGAGGCCCTGGGCCAGACCATCTGTGCAGCTCGGCTTCTTGCCTGATTGAGAGAAGCTAATGGTCCAGAGTGAGAAGAGAAAGGAGACAGGAAGGCCCTTGATCCTGTGTTCATTTATGAGGGGTGTGCTGGACGGGGGCCTGAAGGTCAAGGTGCTGGGGGTATTCTGTCTGCCCGTGAGCCAACAAGTTAAGGGAAAGGTTATAAAGGAGACAGTTGAGAAAGCTGATTTATGGGGGCTTACACTCAGCATGGACCCTGGCCAGGAGCCACACCAAGTGTGACCCCACTGTGCTGGTGCCATCTCCAGACTTTGGTCTGTGAGAGTAGAACTCAGCCCGCTCAGGCCTCTATCGTCACAGTCCTGGCCCCCACGATGAACATGGCGGAGTTCATCTCGCACAGAGCCCTGTGGGGGCCTCCTTTCTCCAAACAACCTACTCTGGTCTTTTGTGGGGTCAATGCTCCTTCGGTGAAGCTCAGTCCTCACTCTGTCTCTTCCTGGGCCTTCCTTGGTCCCTGTGCTCTGGAATTCCTTAGGATAGTACACACATATTCCACGCATTTTCCATCTTGCAGAATTTGGGGGGATTTTCTTCTCTAGTTTTTCTTGACTGTAACTTTTAAATTGTTTTGTTCTCTGAATTGATCACTGTGGTGTTCTAGAACGCCTTCTTCCACTGCTGCTTTGCTTTCCTTTGTGTGTGTGTGTGTGTGTCTATTCCTGAGCTGGAAATACAAAGAAAGAAGGCATCGAATCAACCAGAAGTGTGCGCCTCTGTAACATCAGTCACCACACACCAACGGATGGGTGTGGACGCAGGTTCCCATGAACTGCTTTGGCCTAGGAATCAACTCAGTTCCACATCTGGCCAGATGGTATGATTTTTCTCTTAGTGAAGAGTCTCTGGTGACGGAGGGCCTTTTGTCTTCTACCCCAAGGTCTAAAGAATCAGTCAAGGAGTCTAACAACTTTAGCCGAGCTCTGTAGGTTCCGGAATTTGGGTCTATATTCTGAAAAAGAAAGCCATTAGCACACCATGTATTTTCAACGGAACAGAGCTCACAGCCCTCACTCAGGCGCTCGGGACTGGGATCATCAACGGGCAGAGAGGTATTGGTTTCCTTTCCTTAGATACAGTCCATCCTTGGGATAGTCTGCTGTGAGGGGTGTCTGAAGAGTGGGTCTGCAATTTCCTGCTTTATTGTTTGAAGACTGTCAGTATGTCTCTTTCATCTCGTGGGCCCCAGCGTGGGCGCTGTTGACAGGTCTCCTGTGGGCAGCCCGTAGACCTGCTGTCTCTTTGAGCTCGTCACTCACGGTCCTCTCTTCAACCCGTCCACTGTTCCACCTTGTGCTCCAGGGGCATTCATGAACGCAGGAAATAAATGGGTTTAATATCCAACTTCCTAGCCAAAGTTTATATTGAAACCCAAAGGCAAACACTGAAAGTTCTGCTCCATCTCTCCTTTTGAAAAACAAGTGCTCTGGGTCCTTCGGCACACTGCATTCCTTTCCACATCTCCAGCAAATGCCAGGCCCTCTCCTGTTCAATTAGCAGCCGCCACTTCAAGTTCTTCCAGTGGCATCTGCATAATCATTGCCCAGAGATGCTTTGGATCTGGGAAGCCTGCCAAGGAATAAACCTTGAAGCAAAGTGTATTAAATTAGTTATCTAGTTAGAGCTTTTGGAATGAGTTCCTGATGATGCACCACGTCTGAAGCTGGGGCAGTTGGAGTCTGTTGCTGTGGTTTGGGTTTGAAAAGAGAAAATTAAAAACTTTTCTCAACATCAAAGCCCTCAAACACACCCAGGCCTCTGGTTTTGAAGTTTTCTAGGTGAAATGTTTTGTTTCTCTCATCTACCCTCATTTGGATGTATTGGCCCCGTGTCTATCCTTGTTCAGTATGGTCGCTGGATGGTGGGGGTGGAGTTCGATGTCTTCATCTTGGAGCTGAGCTGAGCCTGTGAGTTTCATTGGTTTCTCCAAGGAGACACCACCTTTCAGTAGCATTTCCATGTATAGACACCTCTTTCCCTGGACAGGAACTGTCAAACATTGGTTTCTTCACAGGAGAATAAAGAGGAATGAGCTCCTCTCCTCCAACGGAGGGGAGCAGTAAGATCAGGAAGGGGAAAACTCCACATGGAATACTTGGAGTGATAGACTTCCGAGGAGCCCCAATATCGGTAACCTCACTTTTATACTTTGTGTGGCCCTAGACTGAGAAGAGGAACTACATTTTTAAGTGTAATGAATGTCATTGTTTGCCCAGGGAGTCACTTGTTCATCTCGGCTCCTTCCTTGTGGGCTTTTCTCTGAGATTTGACCGCGGGCTTGCCCAGTGCTCACCTCACCGTCATCCTGTTTTCTCTCAGCTTCTGTGGTTCAGTTATAAGCTCCAGTGGGGACTGCAGGTCAGCGTTTTTATCCAGTTGCTTCCTTTTCTCATCTTTCCCAGCTTACTACAGGTTGACCCATAGGACATTTCCAGTAGTTGGACCATATTTTACTTATAATAACATGGGTCAACCTAATCTGTAGAGTGTTTCTTCCCCCAACATAGTATAGATCCCCACGCACCATAAGGCATTTTTTCAATCAAGTGCTGTAGCTCACGGAGGCCCCATGCAGTGGGCAGCATGGCCCTGGGTGGACATGCCGTCTTGCTCTGGTGATTCTCGCCTCCCTGGGTGAGTGAGCCATCTCATGGGGCCTGGGAGTCACTGCAGAGACGTCAGTACATGTTGATTCTGATGGGCGGGCTTGGCCATCAGGGGCATCACCCTGCGGTTTTCCGCTGCCGTCTTTTCTGGATGTGCAGTCAGTATTAGCTGTCCGCAGCCCGGTGGTTAGGGAACGGGATGAAGGACTCCCGAAGGTGGCCGGTCAGAGCACAGAATGTTTTCTAATCTCTCTCTGACTTCCAGTGCGTGTTTGGCGGGGGGAATGGGTATAGTTATTGATTCTTTGGGGGCAGATACGTCAATCACTTGGGGTGGGAGGTAGGTGCAGGGAGCTTAGATTCAAGGGTTGGGATTGGATCAGACCCATGTTCATCGATCCCTCTTTCCACCTCTGTGTTAGGGATAGCTGGGCTCCTGGTGCAGGACATTTCCAGAGGCACCAAATGGTCCCTGTCGGGCTCTTAGGGTGGCCTGTGGTGGGAATTCAGCATTCTCTTGTTTTACCAAAGATCCTGCTGCTGCTGTTTTGTATCCTTGCCTGTGGTTTTTATCAGACACTTCTCATGCTCTTAGGTAGTGATTCCTTTTTTGGGGGAAAGCAACAACCCATCTAGCACCACCTCCAAGTGGAGAAGTTGGGGTTTTCCATGGACACTGTACACATTGCCCCGTGGCCCACAGCTCTGTGGCTGACAAACTAGTTGGCCGTGTGGGTGGGAATCAGTAGGGCACCCAGTTATGTTCGACACTTCCCTTGAGCTCTGAGAAAGCAGAATGGTTCTTGTCTTTGCCTCTGTTTCTAAGACTCTGGGGAGCAAAAGGCCTCAGTGGCCATCTGTAGCAAGTAGTGGCAACATGCCTGGGAGAAATGTGAGGTGTATCCATTCCAATTCAGCCAATCCATGAACTCGAGGGGGTGAGCATTTTTACCCAGATAAGGCCGCCTTTCTTATCTTTTCCAGCTGCTACATCTGCATGTTGTTCTCGAGGCCAGACGAGAAGGTTCTCTGTAAAAACGTCCATGAGCCTGGGGTTGTGCGGTCTGGTGCCATAAAGGAGAGGATGCACATCAGTTCCCTCCTGTCCAGCGCTTCCGCCAGCCCTCCCACTCTCACAGCCAATTCAAGGGCAGTGCGTTGTGAGGCAGCAGGGCTGCAGTTGAAGTGCAGCCCGAATTTGACAAGCAGCTGCACTCGGCACATGGTGTGTGTGGTCCGATGAGTTTGTTTCCAGCTTCCTCCTTCCTGCACCCGTGCTCCCTCCATCCGAGCCAGAATGAGGGATGGCGCCGGGCTCCCCGGGTTCTTCCACACGCATTTATGATCTGTCATCCAAGCAGAGGCAGGGCACGCTGCTCATCCATCCTCTAGCTGACCCGGTCCTTCCTCCTAACCTCCTCCTCCAGGGCAACCCACAAGCCTCCTCACCTGATGCGGTTTCCAGGAGAGAGCTGCCAGGGTCGGATTGGGGTCTGTGTGCGCTGGGTTGGTGCTGTCTTGCTGAAACCTCAGGAATCCTGCTTTGAGTTTAGGGAGGTGGCTCTCAGGGCCGGGTGCCCGGTGTTCTGGGCACTTCTCAGGGGCCTCCCTCCTCCCTCGACTGCAGGGTAGCTAATTAGTCACCTTCCGCCGAGAGCTGCAAGCTGTCACTCAGAGCCATTTATTTTTCCCAACTTGAATGTTGTGAAATGTTACTGCCGTTCCCTGTCACTGATCTTCCTCGCCACTGCTTGGAATCTTCAAAATCCACTCACTCCGTCCTTTCAGGAGTGAGGTTCCTCTTCAGTAGACACGGTTCCCTGGGATTCCCTTTGTTCCTCTAATAGCTCACTCCTTTGAGGAGTCTTACGTGGAAAAAGAAAGGGTTACATATGCAGATGACTATTGACTATATAACCTTATGTAACTTGCGTTGCTTCAAATAACAGGCGTATCTAGTTTGTCTCACTGGACTGTTGCTCTGCGACTTCAGTATTTTGATGCTTTCCTTGGTCTGTGTTTTATAAAATGTGCATTGTGGTATCATCCAAAGCACTTGACAGCGAATAGGTTTCAAGTCCAAAGGATGTAGAGACAAGTCCCCAGCTTAGAAACCAGTTGGTTCTGAAGGTGCGTGGGTTGGCCCACAGACGCCTGGCTTCCTGCACAGCTGAAATCTCGGGTTGGGTTAGCCAGAGCCGCTTGGCTATTGTTATTTCCAGGGCTGACCTGGAATTTGAGCCGCCTGACAGGTTGTTGCTGTGAGAAACGCATTCCAGGTTGGGACTTGGGATCCTGAGTTGCCACCTTACAAATGGCAGTCCAGTCTGTCTATCACCATCTTGTAAGGGGAGAGGGAGTGAGAAGGTCATAGGACATTCCCTAAGTGGGGAAGTGGTTCATCAATATTCAACGTCAACTCGACTTTGTGATAGACTCCCTCTCCATTTAATAATATTAAAAGCCTTAAATAAAACTATGCATGCTATTCTATGTGCTTTTTTATATCAGTAAATAAGCTTACGCTTGGCAGTTTTGTACACAGTTATGCGGTGTATAAAACTGACTTTTGACAGTATTTTTTGCACTGTTTCCTATCTTTTTATAACGTCTTATTTACATACTGGTCCTAGTTGCTATTGTTTATGTTCTCACTGCCGTGTCATGGCTGTGAAATGTTTCATATGTGCCTTTACAAATGTGAGATCTTTATTCTAACCTTTTTTTATAAAAGATATCTATTGATTTACATATGCAATAAACTTGTTTTTTTTTTCCAGAGAAAAACAGTTGCATTTTCTCTCTTCTGTACCATGTGTGTTTGCTTTAGTTGAAAGCAGCCATCTTGTCAAGGGTTATTTTCATGAGCACAAGGGCCTGGGAACATGTCCCTCTCAGTTTTCTAACACCCATCTATTTCTGCCCATGTTTTATTCCTGCATAACGTGATTGCACTAAATAATTAGTTCAACATTTCCAGAGTTGTCACTGTTAGAAAAAATATCTGAACGGGATAATCACTAGGGCAGATGGAGCAAAGACGCCACAGAAACGGACCCCCTTCTCTCAAATGCCCTGACTTCCCCCAACTGTCATTTACTCGGATCTCAACTGTGCACCTGCAAAATACGGGCTGCCAGACAAGACCCAACTTTTAGTTTTTGTCTTTCAACGTTATTAAGAGCACAACTCATCGCCAGCTTTAAGGCGATGGCCCCACCCTAATGACTGCCAGCCCATCAGCTGCTTTAGATGCACACAGTGAAGCCCTGGTGATGAGGGCTGAGGCTATGGGGCTTTGATCCATAACAGGCGACAGCGCCACACCTGGGAGTGACCCCTATACAGCCCTGGCACTAGACCAGCTACTGTTCGCCTACACAGGTCCCAGCGCGGTTCACATGATGAAAATGAGAATACTGGAAGCCAGCGTGGAAGGAGACGGCAAATATCTCATTAAAAGTACAAATCTCTATATGTTGACTGTGACAACAATACAATTTTAGTTCTTGAGAGAAAAGCCACATACTTTTTAAAAAAGATGATAATAGGCAAAATGCCAATGAAAATGCAGAGAATCCAGTAGACGGCAAGAGAATAGGTACACACACTAATCTGTTTTCTTTCTCATGGACTGAGTAAATAGACTTTATTTTCTTTGATAAGCAGAAAAAATGGTTTTATATAATTTAGGAAACACTAGTAGACCTCTGTTTATCTCCACAGAGAGCAGGAGAAGAAACTTTTTTAAAAAATGTAAGAGAACAAAAGAAAAATACTAGATACAAATATGTGGTAAAATGACAAAAACGGACTCAAACATGCCTATTTTATGATTTTACATTTTATTTTCTTTAATAAAAATAAATGGGGAGAACTTGTCAGACTCACCAGTTATGAAACATAATGGAAGAAAAGCTCATTCATAGTAGCTACGGAAACATTAAATCTAGGTGTTAAGGGGAATCTGTAGGACCTACATAAACATAACTAAACCCTTTTGAGGCAAAACATAGACAAATTGGTAAACACTACATTTTTGGATAGAAGAGGTCATTTCTCTGTATCGCTGACTCCAAAGCAATTCTAATAAATATCACAAAAGCATTTTTGGAGATGGGAGGTGGGGAGAGACCAAGAGAGGACTCTCAAGTACTTTGGAGGGTTAAACATGGGATAATGGTCAGAAAAATCCAAGAGAACACAACAGATTAGCTCCAGTAGATACTAAAAGGTTTAGAGTGCAACAAAAATTAAGAGTATTTTACTGGCCAATCAAGGGGGTGAAATAGTATAGAAATAAACTGAAGTCTCATGGGAATGGAAACATTTCAAATCAGCAGGGGAAAATAAACCATTCAAATAATGATGCCTGCATAAGTAGCTAGCAATTGTGAACATTAAAAATTTTAAATAGTACCACCAGATCTCTTTCTATTAACACAATTCCAGATAGATCAAAGACTTACATTTCAAAATGGCTTTATTCTTTTCTTCATTTAAAGATGCAAACAATCTACTTGGGTTCAGAAGTGTCATGAAAAATAAAGTGAATGGCCCTGGCTGGTATTGCTCAGTGGTTGAGCATCATCCAATGCACCTAAAGGCCACTGATCAATTCTGGGTCAGGCACATGCCTGGGTTGTGGGCTCGATCCCCAGTAGGAAGAGTATAGGAGGCAGCCAAATGATGTTTCTCTTTCACATCGATGTATCTCTCTCTTCCTTTCTCTCTCTTTCAAATCAGTAAAAACACGTTTAAAAAATAAAGTTAATGGACAACCAGAAGAACCATTATCAGTACAGGACAAAGAGCTAATATCCCAATACACATTGAGCTCTTATAAATTATAACAAAAGACATGAATTGCAAAATCGGCAACTGCCATAAATAACTCAAAGAAATACAATTCCTAGGTGGATGAAAAAGTACCCAATCTCATTAATAAATGTACAGTATATAAAACAAAGTATTTCACACAGTAGATTGGCAAAAAAAAATTTTTTTTAATAGTACTGTGTTACAGGGTAGAGGAAAATAAATACTACAAATATTATATCCTACTAGCACCTGATAGTTTTTTAGAAAGATAATGTGGCAACAAATACTCCAAAGGTTTATATGGAACCATAAAAGACCCCAAATAGTTGTAGCAATCTTGAGAAAGAAGAATGAAGTAGGAGAGATCACAATACCAGATATCAAACCATAATACAAAGCCATTATAATCAAAACAGCCTGGTATTGGCACAAGAACAGGCATATCGATCAATGGAATGGAACAGAGACCCCCAAAACTGACCCATATCATTACAGTCAATCAATATTTGACAAAAGAAGCAAGAACATACAATAAAGACAGTCTCTTCAGTAAATGGTACTGGGAAAACTGGACAAACACAAAAAGATGAAACTAAACCACCAACTTACACCATACAAAAAAATAAACTCAAGATGAATAAAAGACTTACATGCAAGTCATGAAACCATAAAAATCTCAGAGGAGAACAGAGGCAATAAAACCTCAAACATCTCACGTAGCAATATGTTTACGGGTACACCTCCTAGGGCAAAGTAAACTAATGAGAAAATAAACAAATGGGACTACATCAAAATAAAAAGCTTCTGCACAGCAAATGAAACCATCATCAAAATGAAAAGGAAACCCACTGTATGGGAGAACATATTTGCCAGTGATACATTTGATAAGGGGCTAATATTCAAAGTATACTATATAGAGGACTCATACAACTAACTCAATAACAGACAAACAATCTGATCAGTCTGTTGATCCCTAGAGGCAGGGTGGGGGAAGGTGAGGGTGGCAGGGAGAGATCAACCAAAGAACTTGTATGCATACATATAAGCCAAAACAATGGACTCAGACAACAGGAGGATGAGAGCATGAGTGTGTGTGTGTGTGGGGGGGGGCGGTTACAGGGGGATGAGGACACAATTGTAATACCTTGACCAATAAAGAAATTAAAAAAAAAATGGGTTGAAGACCTGAATAAATATTTCTGCAACGAGGACATACAAATGGCCTAGAGACATATGAAAAAGTTCTCAAAGTCACTAATCATCAGAGAAATGCACCTACCAGAATGAGACATTATCTCACACTTGTCAGAATGGCTATCATCAACGAATCAACATACAGCAAGTGCTGGCAAGGATGTGGAGAAGGAAACACTGGTGCACTGCTGGTGGGAATGCAGATGGGTGCAGCCACTATGAAAAATAGTGTAGAGTTTCCTCAAAAAATTAAAAAATGGAACTTCTGTTTGACCCAGAGATCCCACTTCTGGGAATATATCTTAAAACCCCCAAAACACCAATCGGAAAGAATATAAGCACCCTATGTTCATAGCAGCGTTATTTACAATAGCTAAGATCAGGAAACAGCCCAAGTGCCCATCAGTAGATGAGTGGATAAAAAAAAACTGTGGGGGGAATACTATACAGCTATAAAAAAGAGGGACCTTTTACCCTTTGGGACAACATGGATGGACCTGGAAAATATTATGCTCACTGAAATAAGCCAATTGAAGAAAGACATATATCACACGATCTCACTTACTAGTACTTGTGGAATCTAATAAACAGAATGAATTGACCAACAAAATAAGACCCGAAGCATGGAGGCATGGGACAGACTGACATACCTTGATGTGGGGTTGGGGGGACGAGAAGAGATAAACCAAAGAATTTATATGCTTATATGCATAGCCAATGGACATGGACAATAGGGTAATGAAGACCTGGGAAGGTGGAGGGTAGGGCTGGAAGGAGGGGTGTAAAGGGAGAGGAATGGGAGGTATCTGTAATACTATACAAAAAATATATTAAAAAATATAAAATGGTCAGATTCCTCCTTTACTCCTGAAAAAAAAAAATGTGGCCATATTTATTCCGTATAAATGTTTCCACTATTTGATTCTGAAATCCCACTTCTAGGAATCTAACCCTCAGAATGCTACCACACGTCAGCAAAATTATTAGTCTAAGAGTGTTCGATGTGGCATTGTTTATAACAACAGCAAACTGAAAAAAACCACAGGTCCAGAACGAGGAGAACGGCTGAGTAAATTACAGCATGCACATTCTTCTGCCTCTAAAAAGAATGGGGCAAATCTGCAAAAGCTAAAATGGAAAGAGGTCCTTATTGTTGAGTCAGATTACAAAATATGTGCCATTCTGCCTTGGTTTCTCGAAATCTACTTATATGGAGATAGAAAAATTGGGATCACATACGCAAACTGTTCACAGTGGTTTCCTCTGGGGAGTGGGACTGGTGTGGGAGAAGGAACTGAGCACTTGTTTCAGATCCCTTTTTTATTTTAAATTTATTGAACAATTATGACTTTTATAAAACGCCAAGATGGTGGGCTATGCTTATTTTAGGCTTAGTTACGGAGTAAATTAGCTTTATTAAAAGCCTAAGCTCCTGAGTCAGGACCACATCTTCCTCATCTCTCCACACTCCAGAGCTATTCAGACTGTTTCGCATACAATAGGTGTTCAATAAACACCTTATTGCACTTAACTGGACAAGAGAATGCATCCCACCTACTGGGCCATGAACTGTGTGTGGGATGGGTGTGGGTGTGTGGAGAGGAGGAAGGAAAGATAACACAGCGGATTTATGGCCGCTCAAGCCATTTGCATGATCATGCATATAAAAAAGCTGGCGTTAACTCCGTCAGGCTTCAGTATTACCTAATGGGGAAATTCTTCTTTGGATTCCGGGAAACATCCCTGCGCCTGGCACAGGCCTGGTTCTGGGTCTGCGCTTCTCGCTTCTCAGCAGCAGTTGCTAACAAACAATCCCCAGGTTGCTACCTTCTGGGCCTTGGAGAAGCTGGAATCCTGCTGGCCGCGCGCTCAGGGAGAGACCAATGTTTGCTCAACAACTCCGAGTTGGTAAGGAAAAATTCCTTTCCTTCTTAAGCTTCCCCTGGAGTGTTTCCAGACAAGGAGAGGACTGCACAGACCAATGAACAGAAGGAGAGATGGCAAGTCTGCTTTCACAGATGAGGAAATGGCCAAGAAAGAGAAGCACGTGCGGAACACCTGTATGCACTGAAGGGAGACCAGGCACCAGATGCAAGAACCGAAACAGACACAGGCTCCTGCCAGGAGGAACTCTTAATTACTCTCCCTCACGGGTACCTTCCC
>PVJC01043358.1:0-14553 GCA_004026665.1 Murina feae
GACTCCCTCCACCCTGAGTGCACAAATTTTTGTGCACCGGGCTCCTAGTTAGTAAATAATATTACAAGAATAAACTGTGGACCCGGCCAGCATGGCTCAGTAGTTGAGCGTCGACCTATGAATTAGAAGGTCACAGTTGGATTCTGGGTACTGCCATATGCCTGGTTTGCAGGCTTAATCTCCAGTTTGGGACATACAGGAGGAAGCTGATCAGTGATTCTCTCTTGTCATTGATATTTCTATCTCTCTCGCCCTCTCCCTTCCTCTCTGAAATCAATAAAAAAATTTAATCATTAAAAATATCATTTAAAAACACACACACACACAGACAGAGCAGCCTTGAACAGACTATCATCCTACAGCTGGAAGGCTGGGGATGTTTGGGGGGAAATTAAGAGATCAACTGAAAGACTTGCATGCATGCACAGGAGAATAACCAATGGACACAAGAATCTGGGGGTTAGAGAGGAGGGGGAGAAGGGCAAGGGGAAAAATGGAGATCTATCTATCATTTGTTGTAATACTTATCTATCATTTATTGTAATACTTTAAGCAATAAAAAATATATAAAAAAATAATAAATTAATTAATTAATTATTTTAAAAAACAACAAAAAAAACACACACCTGTTTCATATACTCACAACTGTTAACCTACTTTTGACCAATCCTGTATATTGAAAATTTTGTTACTGTATCATCTAGAAAATTATATTTTCAAGGTATTAAACCTTATGCTCTGCTCATTTAGAAGTCACAAACATCAAATTCCTGTATTAATCCATTCCTATTCTGACCCAAGCAGTTACAGCTGGGGAAAGGGTAATTTGATACAGAAAGTATATGAACAGTTACCTAGAGTTCCTGCAATGCTGCAGGACTTTGTTCAAGACAGTTTTCCTCAGAAGCGGGTCAGTACATTTCTGGAACCAGGAGCATAGTAGATGCCTTGGCAGTATCTGTAGGAAAGGAAGTGCAAAGTTACATTAATTGAGAAGGAAATTCCAAATATAATAATCTACACATTATAAAGGAGATTTATAACTCATGAGTTAACTCTAAAACAAAAATAAAATGTGAAGTATAGGAAACAAAAAACAAAATTTTAATTTCTTGTCTAAAAGCTCTGGCTGTATAAAAGAATGTCTTATTTTAGATGCTTTGAACAATATGTAACTTGAGTACTCATCCTCTATTAATCTTTCAATGTGTAGGCATTTAGAACACTGGAAGAGTTTTGGACCTACAATTCTACCTACAAAGCATTATATATAACACTGAGCCTACAAAACTGCCAAGATTATATCTTTTTATCTTCAGTGAAAGGCCTATGCTAGAAAATGATCAATGACTACGTGGGTCCCCTATTGTGGCTATCTAAGAAACAATGGGGACACTCTTCGGTAATACAATATTACATCTCCTTCCATTCTGTATTCAACCTGCAATTCCCCATGGTAATTTCTGTTGGTCACAATTTCCAACAGTGGTCAGATCTTGGCAATGAGTATCCGCAGGAAGTTCAGTAGTCTTCTCAGCTGCAGTGTCTCCTGGTTGCACACCTAAGCTTAGGCCGTTTGTAGCTCTAGATGTCTCTGAGGCAGCTCACCCATGGCCTGTCGGTGACTCAGGTAGGTTTAATCAGGTCTTAATGTATCATTTTATCTTCAAAGTTTCCTCTTTGACCCATAGATTGTTTAGAGGTTATATTGTTTAGTTCCCAAGTGTTTGAAGAGATAGTTTTCTCTATTCCTCTTGCTAAGTACAATTTTGAGCCATGGGCATTATAGATATAGAAATAGATAGATTACAGATAGATAGCTAGAGATAGAGATAGAGATAGAAATAGAGATAGAGAGATAGAGAAAGAGATAGAGAAACAACTCAGAAATGTATGGAAACAGAAGACTGACTAGGGAACTAAAATCATAAGAAATAGTAGTATTTGCTGTTTTCTTTAGCTTCACAGATTCCAGACTTAGAGCAGAAGAAACTAGCAAGCAACCTGGACAAACCAATAGGTGGATACCATAAAAACAAAACAAACAACAAAAAACACCAACCAAACGAAAACAGTGACAAGCATTCTCTCTCTAACCAAATGACTAGGCAATGGGCAGCCTAACAAGATAAAGAATAGTGACTACTTTCCAAATTAAAAAAGAAAAAAATCTTTGTTTTCTGGGGTGCATATATGTTATATGGAATAGCTGAATAACATAGGACAAAAAAGCATGTCTTTCAGGAATTCCCCATTGGCAAGTAATTATTGTTATACCAATTATTGATATATCCTAATTTCTCATTACTTTAATCTAATTAACTATTTTCATTATTCTGATAGCTTTAAGTATACCATAGATTCTCTTGGGCATGAAGTATTTTTACTCTAGCTTGTCAGTGGTGGGGATTAGAATGAAGAAGACCAAATATCTCAATATTTTGAATTATAAATAAATCATCATCCTTTTTCTCTAAAATATTAATATAAATGTGATTCTCTTTCAGATTATTGTAAAATAGTTTCACGTGTAAAGCAGAAATTGCACATGGATTATAAAAATGACATTAAACAAAGATATCAAGAGCATACAATAATTTTAAGTAATTTAAAAATAAATATCAACAATAAAAATTATTTTACATTGTGATGTTGGAAGTAAAAAACAACAACACATAGATTATGCTAAGGATAATAAAGACATTTGAAGCCACACAAATGAACTACATTTTTCTCTATTTAGTCTTTTTCACTAATAAAAAAAGGCAGCAAAATTCAGTGTTGCTAGTATTATTTGTTCATAGCAAGTTGTAAAACACCTCTTATAGTAATCTTGAAACTAAAGGAAGACTGTTTACTGCTAGTGGAATATTCATTAGTAATGTTGTTCCTGCAAATTTTAATGCCGGGCTGATAAAAGGTATGAATAATAATATTTTCTGTGATCTTGAAAAAGGTGATGGTTTTAACATAACGAAGAGGAATACACATTAATATATTATTGCAACATTTTAAAACTTTTTGTAAACAAGATGAATTGGAAGTCACATCATGAAAGGTAAATAGAGAAACAAGTGATTAGGATTATGGAGGGTTTGTTGAACAGCCACCGTAGTTTCTGTACAGCACAGGATGATAGGCATTTATTCTGGAATGGGACTATGGGGCATTTACATTCAGACAGATATTAACGTGGATTCCCATTGCAGATCTTGCAAATTACAGAAAAATAGTGAACGGCAACATTTACTATTATGTCTGTCCGCACTTCAAACTTTTAATATTTTTCAGTTCCTCACAGTTAGAGAATGCTGTCCATCTTGTCCATTCTGGATGGAGCAGGTTTGTCCCTAAGTCAGTGAAAATTTGTGCTGGTAAAGGTTCAATAATCTTCCTCCTACCATTGATACTTTATGCTTATGGAATCTTACTATGGCAAACTAGAATGAAAATCAAGTCACGTGACAATTTTATTCAGAAACCTTCTTAAGCTGTTACTTGTAACTGCACTAACCAAAGGGAAGCCCTGACACTGGCTCAGGAGCCAAGCAATGGCCAGTCAGGTTGCACTGTGCTCAGCATAGTTGGTTATCTTACACTGTCCACCGCCTACTTCCTCATCACATCCTGAACCCCAAAAAAGCAATTATACTTGCATGTGTGCCTTTTTATACTTTTATCCTGCTATTTCCTTTGCCTTGCCCATGTATTTCCTCCTTTTTTAAATCAAAGCCTCTTTTGAAGGACTGGTCAAATGTCTCTGTCTCCAGGTACCTTCCTTTAGGTTACTATGAGGTGTTTCTACTGTTTTCTTCTTGTTTGCATCACTATCAATTACATAATATGTAACCTTAGATTAGAATTTTATTACAAACTTGCCTTTCTCCTCATTAATACTAGGACTTGTGTTTATCTAACTTTCTTTAAATTGCATCACTTTGCATATGTTCATAATATCTACATAGCTCATAGAAAATACAGTGTTGATTAATTTAAAATGAATTTTAGAAGCCGTTTTAGGTGTGTGTGTGTGTGTGTGTGTGTGTGTGTGTGTATACTAGAGGCCTGGTGCACCAAAATTTGTGCACTCAGGGGGCCGGGAGGTGGGGGGTCCCACAGCCCGGCCTGTGCCCTCTTGCAGTCTGGGACCCCCCGGGCGATCGGGCCTAAGCTGACAGTCAGACATCCCTCTGGCCACTCAGGAGCCCTCAGGGGATGTCCACTTGCCAGCGAGGAGCAGGCCTAAGCTGCAGTCGGACCTCCTTAGCGCTGCTGAGGAGGCGGGAAAGGCTCCTACCATGACTGTTGTACTGGCAGCCATCAGCCTGGCTTGTGGCTGAGCAGAGTTCCCCCTGTAGGAGTGCACTGACCACCAGAAGCAGCTTCTGCATTGAGTGTCTGCCCCCTGGTGGTCAGTGTGTGTCATAGTGACCACATAGTGACCATAGTTCCCAGTCATTCTGCTGTTAGGGTCAATTTGCATATTACCCTTTTATTATATAGGACATATATATATATACTGGAGGCCCGGAGCACAAAACTCGTGCACGGAGTGGGGGTGGTGGGTGGTGGTGTCCCGCAGACCAACCTCCACCTTTTCCAATCTGGGACTCCTTGAGGGATATCCGACTGTCCGTTTAGGCCCAATCCCATGGTGGGATCTGGCCAAAGTGGGCAGTTGGACATCCCTTTCACAATCTAGGACTGCTGGTTCCCAACCTCTTGCCTGCCAGTTGCCCCAAACCACTCCCCTGCCAGCCTGATCAACACCTAACTGCTCCTGTGCTGGCCTGTTTGCCCCTAACTGCCCTCCCTCTGCCAAGATGGTCCCCCCCAACTGTCTTCCCCCTCAGGCCTGGGTCCCCCCTGACTGTCTTCCCCTGCAGGCCTGGGTCCCGCCCCAACTGCCCTCCCTTGCTGGCCATCTTGTGGCAACCATCTTTGACCACATGGGGGAAGCCATCTTGTGTTGGCCAATTTGCATATTACTCTTTTATTAAATAGGATAATACACACACACACACACACACACACACACTTGAGGCCTGGTACACAAAAATTTGTGCACTCGTGGTGAGGGGTTGTCTCTCTGCCTAGCCTGTGCCTGCTCGTAGTCTGAGACCCCTCGAGGGATGTCCACCTGTTGGAGACCAGATGTAAGCTGACAGAGTCCTTATACCCAAAGGGACTGATAAGATGCAGTCCTCTTCCCACACAGATTTCCCAGGCTTGTTTGTATGGCGATTATCTGTAGAATAAGAGCATTCTTTCATGCCTTTGCCAAGAAGTCTGTAACTATTTACTGAGGTATACTGTGCCAAGGATTCTCTCCATTAGATGTTTAGAGAAACAAAGAATATATTTCTTTTAATGAGCCTGTTTGTGTATAAGAGGCATTATGCAGTTATTAAAGTTGCTGCAGTCAGTCAGAGTTGCAGACCTCCCGACCCTGTTTTTTCTTGTCTTTCTTTTCTCAGTTTCCACCTCCCTACCTCTGCCTGGTTCATCTGTCAAGCTGGCCCTGACATCCAGGGGGATCAGGCCTAAGCTGGAGTCAGACATCCTTAGTGTTGCTGAAGAGGAAGGAGAGGCTTCCACCACCACCGCTATACTGGCAGCTGTCAGCCTGGCTTGTGGCTGAGCAGAGCTCCCCCTGTGGGAGCGCACTGACCACCAGGGGGCAGTTCCTGAATTGAGCGTCTGCCCCCTGGTGGTAAGTGTGTGTCACAGTGACCAGTCATTCCCAGTCGTTCTGCTGTTAGGGTCAATTTTTAATTTGCATAGTACCCTTTTATTATATAGGATTATATAGGATAGAGGCCTGATTCATGGGTGGGGGTCAGCTGGTTTGTCCTGGATCAGGGTGGGGTTCCCACTGGGGTGCCTGGCAGTCTAGGCGAGGGGCTGATGGCTGTTTGCAGGCTGGCCACAGCTCCTATTGGCCCAACATCCCTGGAAGCAGGTATCTGGGGTTTATTTTTCTTCTATAACTGAAACTTTGTTACCTTGAGCGGAGGCCACAGCCGGCCTAGGCAGGCAGTTTCCTCCACCACTGGTGCAATGAAGCCTCCTGTTTCCTTCAGCTCCATGGCTTCTATAACTGAAACTTTGTTGCCTTGAGTAAAGGCCACAGCCAGCCTAAGCAGGCAGTTTCCTCAATTGCTGGTGCAATGAAGGCTCCTGTTTTCTCTAGCTCCATGGCTGCTGGCCGCCATCTTGGCTGGGTTACTTTGTATACAGACACTCTGATTGGCTGGTGGACGTGGCTTGGCTGGTGGGCGTGGCTTGGGTGTCTCAGAGTGACACTAATTTGCATATTACTCTTATTATATTAGATATATATTTTCAAATGTGTATATATGTATTACATGTGTATATATGTATAAATATGACATAGAGGCTCAAATAAAAGTACTTTAGGGAAAGTTCAAGATAGTTGTAAAAGTTTCATGTCTAGTCACGACTGAGTTAAATAATGCCAAGATATCTTTTCAAAATAAGAAGCTAAGCAGAAAATGAAAACCTAACAGAAAGCATTTTGTATTCATAATTTAGCATTAAGACAGGATTCAAAGGCAGAGAATACTTAGTCAAATGCCTGTAAAGGGCACACAGGTAACAGATCTGTGTGAACCAGGTTGAATTATATATTGGTTACCTTGATAAAAGAGGTAAGCTATTAACCAGGCCCAACCGATTTTTGCCATGAACTAATGTGGGTTCAGTACTACCTAACTGAATTTTCCAATAGGAGGCAAAAATCCAGATTTTTATGTGAACACTCAAACTTTACTTTAAAGTAATTCTAAAAGAAATTCATATTTAAAATATCCCAGCATCATTTGGCAGTCTTTGACTTTTAAGGCTTTTATAAAAGACTAGAGGCCTGGTGCACAAAAATTTGTGCACTTGTGGGGTGGGGGGAGGTCCGTCAGCCCGGCCTGTGCCCTTTCACAGTTTGGGACCCTCGGGGGATGTCCTTCTGCTGACTTAGGCCCACTCCCTGGGGGACTGGGCCTAAGCTGGCAATCAGACACCCCTCTGGCAAACCAGAAGCCCTTGGGGGATGTCCTCTTGCCAGCAGGGAGCAGGCGTAAGCTGCAGTCAGACATCTTTAGTGCCACTGGGGAGGCGGGAGAGGCTCCCACCACCACCACTGTACTGGCAGCCATCAGCCTGGCTTGTGGCTGAGCAGAACTCCCACAGGGAGCAGCTCCTGAATTGAGCGTCTACCCCCTGGTGGTCAGTGTGTGTCACAGTGACCAGTCATTCCCAGTCATTCTGCTGTTAGGGTCAATTTGCATATTATCCTTTTATTATATAGGATAGAGACCTGGTGCATGGGTGGGGGTTGGCTGGTTTGTCCTGCAGGGTGTCCCAGATCAGGGTGGGGTTCTCGCTGGGGTGCCTGGCCAACTTGGGTGAGGGGCTCATGGTTATTTGCAGGCTGGCCACAGACCCTTCAGGGTAGGGGTCCCTGCTGTGGTGACTGGGCAGCCTGGGTGAGGGGCTGATGGCTGTTTGCAAGCTGGCCAAGTCCCTGAGCAAGGACCCTCACCCCATGAGAGTGTGGCCATCCTGGGTGAGGGACTGATGGCTGTTTGCAGGCTGGCCATGACCCCCAGTGACCCAAGCTCCAGCAAGGCTGGCTGGAAGCAGGTATCTGTGATTTATGTATCTTCTATAATTGAAACTTTGTTACCTTGAGCAGAGGCCATGGCTGGCCACAGCAGGTGGGAAGCTTGGCTTCCTCCATCGCCAGGGCAACCAAGCCTCCTGCTTGCTCCAGCTCCATGGCTGCCAGCAGCCATCTTGGTTGGGTTAATTTGCATATAGTCTGATTGGCTGGTGGGCACGGCTTGGGCATAGCGGAGGTGCAGTCAATTTGCATGTTTCTCTTTTATTAGATTATATTACTGAAAAAAAAGGGAAAAGTAAAATTATGAGCAGCCCACTGGAGATAAGTGGAAAATCCATCACACTACTTTTGAAGAAGGTTTGAAGATCATGAGTGTTTTGTGGGAATTTAAAGATGGAATAATGGCAGATATAATCTAAGCAATGACAAGAGAAACTATTTTGAAAAAAAGTTTATTTTAGAAATTCAATAGTTTATCTAATTACTAATTACCCTTCTTTAGTACTATCTGTATCCAAGTGCCTGGCATTGCCAACATCTCACAAATATTTTCTCCGTTTTCTAAATGGACTTACATGTTAAGTGTTATTATTTAAGATGAATCAACTGAGGCATAAATATTAAGTAACTCCAAGCTCTCTACACAGTAAGAGCTTAAATACAGCTTTTCTGGACTACAACGTCTGCTTCCAATAATATGGGTCCAAAATCATGTAGATATGTTTATGTTTATCTGACTACATCAGCTATTTGTGGGCTCACTGACTCTAGTTGTTTTTCAATGAACTTTTTGGGGCCTGGGAAACTAGTGACTAGTCATTAGACATTGGGAACTCAACTTCCAGTAACTAGTGGTACCCTAGCTCACATCTCTGAAATATCTCTAAGACAGCTGCCTGGTAACAGACTGGAGGGTTTATTACAGAGCTATTTGTACAGCTGAGAAAAGAAATACTGCCAGAAGCCCAGTTTGAAACAGTATATCTAAGGATAAATGAAGAAGGAACAAACCTGAAAGATGTGCATAGAGTGAATAAGTAGGATTGATTTGGCAATCAGTCCAGTGTGTACAATAAAAGAAAGAAGATGAATCAGTGATTTGTATGAAGTTTCCCTGAAAGGAATTTACTGCATTGAATAGAAAGGATGATTATAAGGGAGTATATTAAGAGATAGTGAGTATTTGGTGTCAATAAAAATCGATTAACTAAAATATAATATGCAGCTTAGTTATATAGTATAATGATTGTAGCCTTATTGTTGTACTTGAATAAAAAATCATGTTGTCAATAACTGAGGAGTTTCCCAAAAGTTCATTATTCACCTGTCATATTTTATTTTAATTATTGAATTGAGATTGCTTTATCTGAGTCCTAATGTTTGGTGTTTATTCTCTTGATAAAACATTGACAAGTTGAGAAAAACATTCACTGAGTGCATTTGATGGGCAAATATGCTTCATGCTGTGTTGGATGCGTAACTGATGAGTGGATTTGGGCCATTTTGTTTTGAGCTGTCAGATAAATTTCTCTTGGGCATCTTTTCCATTGCTGTGCATCTGAGCAAAATAATATTTTATTGTTGGTCATAATTAATAATTCATTGAAATATACCAAATGAATGCTCTCAAAATATGGATGTAAATCTTATTAGGTCTCTGAATAGAGCAGTCTCAGTCACAGTGTGATTTTTGCAATATGAATTGCAGTTGTAAGTTAGATCCTTCACTATCAGAACAAGTTGAGAATCATAATATAAAAAAATGACAGATTCCCTTTGCCTACAAATGAGAAAACAGATTAGTAAAATGTGAAATGAGCCATTCTGGCAAAGCCGAATTTGAGCTTCAAGTGTAAACACTTGAGTTAATGGCTGGGGTTTCTCAATCTCTGAAGATCTGGTGCATGGGGAGGGTGAAGCGGAGGTTATGGAAGCTCTTCAGCATTTTACTTAGAACGTCCTTATAGGACTTAATTAGGCAGATTACCTGTTATGCATGGTGTAGTGCGCTGAACACTTTTAAACTGGTATGTCCTCAAGGCAAATGGGAGGCAAAGTCAGAAGGAATTACACTCTACACAAATAACATTGAGCATTTTATTAGTGGGCCTCACAGAAATGAAATCTTCCTTGCCAATGCACCATTTAATGTTTAACTCAATTGAGTACCAAAGAGTTTGTTAAAGGTTGAACGGCCATCTGGATTTATGGATCCAACCTGACTACCCTTCAGTGGCTCTTTTTTTCTTCTTTCAAGTGACAGCACTGGAGCTTTGAAATAAAACAAAAATCCTTCAGTTTTTAACACTAAGTGCTTTGTTCTAAATTACCAGGGAATAGGAGAAGTATAACTATTTATAAAAAAAGACAAATTTGCTTCTTGAAAAAACACTATTTTATAATTAGAACTTTAAAAGTAAAATTACTTAAGATATACTCATGAATGGTAACTGTTTACTAATTAATTCAGGATGCAAATATCAACTTTATATATATATATATATATATATATATATATATATATATATATATATATCTTCCTGATTCTATTTAATCACTTTATTCCCCTAACCACCCACAGGGAAGGGTCACTATGTCAAGCAATCCTGAATGGTATTTTGTGTGAATCAGGAACAAAGCTTTTAAAGGCCAGAGGTTTAGGAACATAAACCAGATGTGCTCATTTCAAAAAGTCTACTTAGTTTGGGGGAGCGGGGGGGAAAAGGTCAGCCTCTCAGATCTTTTAAAAATCTTACTGTCAAACACATTCCATGGAAACTAAGCATTTTGTTATTCTCAGAGTGGAGCTACACTGCCTTACTTTTTTCTTTTGAATAAAATATTTGCTCTAATCTGTATTGTACATGAGTCTTCTCTACACTTAGAATACAAGATTCTTGAAGTCTTTTTTTAATCATTTAAAAACTCCTAAAATATGTCAGACTTCTGAAACTTTCCATGGAAATGATGTTGAATTATTTTTTAAAATTGTCGTTCTCCAAACAAATGCCTTACTGAAATGTTGATTCTCAATTGTTTGTGGAGTCTAAACCTAGGTCATAAAATAGCTATTAAAAAGAAAAATTTAATAAAGATATATTTATATAAAGTTGAATGCCTTCCATCTTTTTCATAGTAAATTAGATTTAAAATCAATTTATTGAAAGTCATACTTCAGTATTTTTGTAGAATATAAATTATGTTGAACTTTTGTTTAGACAATATACATGAGTTGTGTGTACAACTCCTGTAGAAATAGGTAGTTCTTCGTAGTAACATCACTGATTTACATTTTTCCAAACTCTTAAAAGAAATGTGTCTAAGCTGATACCTGGTTCCCATCTAATCTTATTCCCAAAGGCAGCCTTGTGTGCATGTACCAGTGTGTGCACTGATGGCTTATAGGCTTGGTCTGAATCCTGCTCATTAGCTATAGGATCTTGTGAACTACCAAATAGAGATAATAACATATTGCATGTGGTCAATAAGATTTAATGAGAAATTGTAAAATATTCTAACCTAGTGCCTGATACAATAGTGCCTGTGTATAAAAATACTCAATAAATTTAAGCACTCAATCCAACCACATAAGTCAAGCAATATCTCTGCTTAAGAAGTAATGGAAGAGTCTGATCAGTGTGGCTCAGTCGTTGAACATCAACTTAGGAACCAGAGATCATGATTTGATTCCAGTTAGGACACATGTCCAGGGTGGTGGGCTTGATATATATATATATATATATATATATATATATATATATATATGATCTAATAAAAGTGTAATATTGAAATTGACCATTTCTTCGGGATGCCTAAGCCACGCCCTAAAGCCAATCAGAGTGACTGCATGCAAATTAACTCAGTCAAGATGGAGGCCGGCAGCACAACCAAGGAGGTATGTGTGGCACAGGCTGTGGGGCAGGCAGGGTGGGCAGAGTGGTTGGCCTCCCTGTGTGGGGTGGGTGGGGGGCTCGGGGCCATGCCCCAGGGAACAATCCCCTCCCAGCAGCAACCTCGGGGACTCCGTTTAGGAAGCGCCCACCCCCCACAGAAGATCTGCTCCCAGAATCAGCCTAAGGGACTCAGTTTAGAAAGTGCCCATGCCCCCATGGAGAGATCCCCTCCCAGCAGCCTTGGAACCTTGCACATCCCCAGCGGTGATCCCCCTGACACAAACCTGCAACCTCAGGGTCTCAGTCTAGGAAGTGTCATGGGCGAGTGATCCTGCCCCACTGGCAACTGCAGGGAGTCAGCCTCCAAATTTTCCTTGCCCCCAGCCCAGTGATTGGAGTGGGGACAGGGGTATCTGGGCAAACCTGCCCAGCAAACTTCTCCCATTGGGCAGAAATTTATGACCGGATTAGGGAGGTAAATGGGTTTTGTTTAAAATCTTTACAAACCACAAAGGAAATGTCTGAAGTAGGTTTCACATCAGAAGTAACTTACAACTAGTTTCTGAAGGCAAACTGCTACATTTCAGTTACATTACTGGAGAGTACCCCGTTGTCCGGAGGTCTCCGCAGCTGCAGTGCGGATGCTCCTCACCCTGGTTCCTCAGCACCTCAGGCAGGGCTTGAGCCCACCCAGGAAGGCCTTTTCCCCTACAGTTTTCACCAAAGCAGGCAGGTTTTTCAGACATAAATAAGAAGTGCTCATGCACAAGTCCTGAAGATGCCAAGGCCAGCAGAAATGACAAAGAAACTGGGAAAAGAGCAAAACCAGAAACACCACCAATCTCAACATAGATTATCTTTTTCTTCAGATGATGGTGTGTTTCCGTCTTCTTCGCCTTCTGGAAGCGAGACAGATTCAAGTACTGATGATTCTACCAATAGAAAAGTTAAGAGAAAGAGAGGACATAAGAGGAGTAAAAGAAGAAAAGAAAAAAAGGACAAAAGATGAAACATCAAGAAAAAGAAAGAGAAGGAAAAAAGGAAGAAACAACCACATGATATCACCTTCCCAAGATCTCATGAAATTCCTATTTAAGGAGTTTATTTTATGACACCTTTAGTTTGCGTTTACATTTTTACTGGTTTGTCAAGACCATGGCAGGTAAAGTGTCCAATATGTTAAAGAAAAAAACCCTATCTAATAAAGAGGGAATACACAGGGGAGGGCAGTTAGGGGTGATCAGGCCGGCAGGGAATAGTTAGGCATCGATCAGGCTGGCAGGAGAATGATTAGGCAGTGATCCGGCTGGCAGGCAGAAGTGGTTAGGGGCAATCAGACAGGCAGTCAGGTGAGTGGTTGGGAGCCAGTAGTCCCGATTTGTGAGAGATGTCTGACTGACGGTTTAGGCCCGATCCCTGTACCGGCAGTTAGACATCCCCCGAGGGATCCCAGGTTGGAGAGGGTTCAGGGAACCCCACCCAGTGCACAAATTTCATGCACCAAGCCTCTACTATATATATTTATGTATATATATATAGTAGAGGCACCAAGCCTCTACTATATATATTTATGTATATATATATAGTAGAGTGCACAAAAATTTGTGCACTCAGTGGGTCCTTCACCCCGACCTGTGCCCTCTCACAGTCTGGAAACCCTCAGGGGATGTCCACCTGCTGGCTTAGGCCCACTCCCTGGGCTATCGGGCCTAAGCTGGTAGTCAGAAATCCCTCTGGCAGCCTGGGAGCCCTTGGGGGATGTCCACAAGCCAGCAGGGAGCAGACATAAGCTGCAGTCGGACATCCTTAGTACTGCTGAGGAGGCAGGAGAGGCTCCCGCCACCACCGCTGCGCTGGCAGCCATCAACTTGGCATGTGGCTGAGCAGAGCTCCCCCTGTGGGGGAGCACTGACCACCAGGGGGCACCTCCAGCATTGAGCGTCTGCCCCCTGGTGGTCAGTGTGTGTCATAGTGACCAGTCATTGCCAGTCATTCTGCTATTAGGGTCAATTTGCATATCACCCTTTTATTATCTAAACTAATAAAAGCGAAATAGTAAAATTAACCGTTTATCCAAGACGGGGTAAGCCACGCCCACCAGCCAATCAGAGCAGCTGTATGCAAATTAGCCCAGCCAACATGGAGGCCGCCACTCCCGGACCTGAGTAAACGGCAGTTTCCATTGCGGCAGGAGCGAAAGTGAAGCTTCGCCCTTCAGCTCAGCTCCGATTAAACTGCCTCTAGCGAAACACAGGTTTGAAACAATATAACAATCATAGAATCCTCCGGAGCTGAAGGACACAGCAGCCTGGGCCTAACCAGTAAAAGTAATGATTGTTTCATTATAGACGCGGGGAGGTGAAGCAGAGGAGGCTTCCTCAGTAATTAGTAGGTCGCCTTAAAGGAACAGTGTATCAATTATAGAAGATAAATCCCAGGCCTTAAAGGAACAGCATCAATTATAGGAGATAAACAAACTCCAGAAATCTGCGTCCAGCCAGCCTTGCTGAGACATTGGGTCAATGGGAGCTGTGGGCAGCCTGAAAGCCCCTCACCCAGGTTGGTCAGGCACGCCAGCAGGTGGACATCCCCAGAGGAGTCCCAGACTGCGAGAGGGCACAGGCTGGGCTGAGGGTCCTCCCAAGTGCACAGAGCGGCTGCAGGGCAGGACCCACGACCCGTGAGTGGGAAAGAGGCGGCAGGGTTGGAGGGCACCGGGAAGCGGGTAAGAGGTGGCAGGGGGTCGACGGCCTGCTTTGTGGGCTTCCCAGGCCCTTTTCGGGGCATCGGGGAGCGGGTAGGAGGTGGCAGGGGGTTGGTGGCCTGCTTGGAAGCTGTCCAGGCCCTTGGAGGGGCATCAAGGAGCGGGAAAGAGGTGGCAGGGGGTCGGTGGCCTGCTCGGCAGCTGTCCAGGCCCTTGAAGGGGCATCGGGGAGCAGGTAGGAGGTGGCAGGGGGTCGGTGGCCTGCTTGGCAGCTGTCCAGGCCCTTGGAGGGGCATCAAGGAGCAGGAAAGAGGTGG
>PVJC01043359.1:0-14531 GCA_004026665.1 Murina feae
CCCCTTTTACAGATTACTTATTTATGACTGAGGGAGGTTAAATGACATGTCCAAGGACATACAACAAGTAAGTGGATGAGCTAGGGTTGTAAACAGGAAGTCTAACTTTAGGTTCTCATGCCTATTGTGTCCCAAACATCTGTGTAATTTGAGTTTGAATATTTTATATATGAGAAAAATTTAACAATGTATTTCCTTGAAAAATAGAGATAAGTACACCTTTGTGAGAGTGAATGAGGGAGAGAACAGAGGTCTGGGAAGTGAACTGCAAGAGTGGGGAAATATTAATATTCTCCTAAGGGAGTCTGGGCATATCATTAGTATCTCATTAGCTGAGTGTTTAGGACATGGTTCCTCCTTCATTTGCTACAGACTTAAAATCTTCTAAAAAAGTTTCTCAGACCTATTTTTAAATTGGACAAGCACTAAAGTATAAAATATATAGGAAGAATAAATATCAGGACATACTGTTTCCCTGAAAATAAAACAGTGTCTTATATTAATTTTTGCTCCCAAAGATGTACTAGGTTTTATTTTCAGGGGATGTCTTATTTTTCCATGAAGAAGAATACGGTACACATTTATTGTTGAACAACAAAAAAA
This sequence comes from Murina feae, assembly GCA_004026665.1. Taxonomy (NCBI): domain Eukaryota; kingdom Metazoa; phylum Chordata; class Mammalia; order Chiroptera; family Vespertilionidae; genus Murina; species Murina feae. The sequence goes on from PVJC01043359.1 coordinate 604, forward strand.
GGAAATTTATTACCTATGTGTCCACACAGAGTCGAAGAACCAAGTTGTGTTCCTAGATGTATCTGGATTCAAAAACCTGTTCTTGTTCCACCGCAGCACACTGCTTGACACATGTTTCATTTGTGTTTGTATTACAGTAAAATAACTTTATGTGTTGCTATGCTTACTGGGTAATAAAAGCATCTTTTACCTAATTCTGAATATTTTAGAATGTGCTACCATTTTTAAATGGACTTATTGGGTAAATGTATACAGTCTTGCTGCTGCCACCACAATCAAGATTTAGAGTATCTCCATCACGCAGAAAGTTTCGCAATGCTTCTTTGTAGTCATTCTCCACCCCTACCTCCGGCTTTAGACAACCATTTATCTATCTGCTTTCTGTCACTATAGTTTTGGCTTTCTAGAACTTCAAATAAATGACATAATAAAATATGTAGTCTTTTATGTTTGACTTACTTTATTTATTTAAAGATTCATCTAAGTTGTTTGTATATCATCACTTTAGTCATTTTTACTGCTGAGTAGAAGTATGTCAACATACCATATTTGCTTGCCAATGGACATTTGGATTATTTCCAGTCCTGAACTACTAAAATTCTGTTATGATTAGCATATAAGTCTTTGTGTGGACATGGTTTTTATGTTTTTTGTGATGATACAAGCAATGCAATTTCTGGGTTATATACTAAGTGCACAATTAACTTTATAAGAAATTGCTGCTGTGGCAGTACCAATTTTCATTCTCATAAGGATTGTATGAGAGTTTTTCTTTGCTCCATATTGTGGGTTGAATTGTGTTCCTTCAAAATTCATATGTTGAAGTCCTAACTTCTAGAATGTTATCTTATTTATACGCTAGAGGACCAATGCATGAAATTCGTGCACTCGGGGGAGGGGGGCGATTACCTCAGCTGGCCTGTGACCTCTTGCATTCTAGGAGCCCTCAGGAGATATCCAACTGACTGCTTAGGCAGGGATTGGGCCTAAGCTGGCAGTCAGACATTCTTTGCCCTGCCACAGAGGCAGGAGAGGCTTCTGCCACTGCTGTTGCACTCACTAGCCATGAGCCCAGCTCAGGAATTCTGGCTGAGTGGTGCTCCCTCTATGGGAGTGCACTGACCACCAGAGGGCACATCCTGCATTGAGTGTCTGCCCCCTGGTGGTCAGTGCACATCATAGCTACTGGTTGTTCTGCTGTACAGTCGATTTGCATATTAGCTTTTTATTATATAGGATAGATGTAATTACTTAAGATTGGGTCATTAGGGTGGGCTTTAATCCAATATGACTGGTTTCCTTAAAAAGGGGGGAATTTGGACACAGAGATACACACTCATGGAGAATGTCATGTAAAGAGAAAGGTGGAAATCAGGGCGATGCTTCTATATTTCAAGGAACACCAAAGGTTTCCAGCAAACAACCAGAAGGTATGAGAGGAGCATAGGGCGGATTCCCTGTCATGGTCCTCAGAGCATCCAACCCTGCTGACACTTTGATCTCAGGCCTCTAGTCTGGCCTCCACAACTATGAGATAATACATTTCTGTTGTTGAAGCCTCTCAGTTTGTGGATTTTGCATTGGCAGCCCTAACAAATATACTCTACCTTCTCATTAACTCTTGGTATGATCAGTTTAAATTTTTTTTAATTTTTAAAATTTGTTAGTGTATATAATGGCGTCTCATAGTTTCAGTTTAATGACCAATGACATTGAGCATCTTGAGCTTGTTAACTGTCTGTATATCTTCTTTTGCCCATTTTTTGTTAGGTTGTTTGCCTTTTCTTTGAGGGTGAGCTCTTTATTTTGGATACAAGTCCTTTTCTAACATGTAGTTTGCAAATATTTTCTTCCAATTTGTGGCTTGTCTTTTCATTTTCAAAACAGTGTCTTTTAAAGAGCAAAAGTTCTTAATTATGATGAAGACATATATACCATTTTTCTTGTGTGTGTTTTTTTTTTTGCCCTAAGAAATTTTACCTAAGCCAAGATAAGAAGATTTTCTCTTAGAAAAATATTTTCTTATAGAAGTTTTAAAGTTTAGCTGTTATATTTAAATCTACTTTCAATTATATTTTGTGAATCATGTGAGATAAAGGTCAAGTTTTGTTTTTTCCCCCATACAAGTATTCAGTTATTCCAGTACCATTTGCTGTAAACATGATCTTATCATATTGAATTACTCTAACACTGTGGAACATCAGTTGTCTATGTAACTGTGGGTTAATTTCTGGAGTCTTTATTACCAATATCATACTGCCTTGATTTACGCTTTATAGAAAATTCCCTACCTTTGTAGTAAGTTTCAAAATCAGGTAGTATAAGTCTTCTAACATTGTTCTTCCTTTAAAAATTATTTTTGCTATTCTAAGTTCTTTGCTTTTTCATATTTTAAAACCATCTTGATAGCGGTGTAAAACAGCACCAGGCACTAGCCTTAATTCAGCAACTCCAGTTCTTCAGTTCCGGCTAAGAGAAGAATTCAGAGCCTAGACTCAGTTTATGAGTAAGAGAAGGTTTATTTAGAAAGTCACAGAGGTAGAAGTGAGCTGTACAAGAAACAGGTTCAGGAAAAAAGTTACAGCACAAGAAGTACCCTTGGAGCCAGAGACAGAGAGTGAGAAAGTGTGTGTGGCAGGCGGGGGGAGGAAGAGAACATCCTGGGTGAAGAAGGGGTGAGGAAAGGCAATGGCTTGCTCCCTAGAAAGAGCAGTGTTGGCTTCTCCAACCAGAGGACTTTTATCTGGAGGTCCCAGGGGAGGATCTCACTAGGTTATTCATCAGCTCTCCCCTTAAGGTCTCCACTGATTGGTCGACACCAGGGGGTCACTAGTTATTGCATCTGGTCCTGATGTCAGGCATGGGCTCACTCTGCCTGGTTTTGCTGCTTTTCTGAGCCTGGAGATAAGGCCTAAACGTCATCTCCAAGTTAATGCTTAAGGCAGTTGTCCTGCAAGGCCTTGTAGTTTTGCCCATTGCTAGGCACCTGGGCCTCTCTGCCCTGGTCCTCTTCTCACCTGGCCCATCATTCCTGCTCTGCTCCTGTCTATCTAACTGCCTACTACAATTTTATCAATTTCTACCAAAAAATCCTGCTCAGATTTTGATTGGGATTGCAATAAACCTATAGATCATTTTGTAGGTAATTGACATATTTTTCATATTAAGATGTCAATATCTCCATTTATTTGTTTTCTTTAGTATTTTTCAACATTGTTTTGTAGTTTTCAGCATACAGATCTTTTTCATTTTTATTGAATTTATTGGGGTGACACTGGTTAACAAAATGATACAGGTTTCAGGTGCGCAGTTCTATAACACATTATTTGTACACTGCGTTGTGTGTTCACCACACAAAGCCAATTTTCATCTATTGATGGACACTTAGGCTGCTTTTACGTTTTGGCTGTTGTAAATAATGCTGAAATAAACATAGGAGTGGATATATATCTTTTTCAATTATTGTTTTTGTTTTCTTTGGATATAAACCCAGAAGTAGAAATGCTGGGTCATATGGTAGTTCTATTTTTAATTTTTAAAGAAATCTTCGTAGGATTTTCCATAGTGACTGCGACAATTTGCAATTGTACCAACAGTGCATGAAGGTTCTCTTTTCTCCACATCCTTATTACCACCTGTTATTTGTGGACTTTTGATAATTGCCATTTTGATATGATATAAGAAGTCTTTCTTTTTGCCCTCCCTCCCTCTCTCCTTCCCTCCCTCCCTCCCTCCCTCTCCTCCTCCCCCTCTCCCTTCCTTCCTTCCTTCCTTCCTTCCTTCCTTCCTTCCTTCCTTCCTTCCTTCCTTCCTTCCTTCCTTCCTTCCTTTCTCTTCCTTTATTCTATCTTCCCCGCTAGGCATTTTAAAATGAATAGTCTCATTGTAAAAAATAAAGCAGTGCTTTTAGCCTATTTTTTTGGTTTTCATGTTTTAAAATTTGATCTGTTGTTTAGATTTAATTCAGGTTTGCTTTTCACATTACTTCATTGCTAAAAATCATGTTTTCTATGGTAAAGAAATATGTATACCTATGACTTCCTACATGTATTTATGTATATGCACTTTCCTACAATGTTCTTGAAGTGTGCCAAATCTGATTTTTGATTATACACACTCATCTTTGTGGTACTAGAATAATTATTCCAGGTTGTTTTGATACACAGATTCCAATCATCCTTTCATAGATGTATGCCAACTTATTAATAAAAATTAGAGAGCTACTACAATTTTTTATGTGCTTTCCTAATCAATTATTCTGTAAAATCTAGACTTGTTAATAATCCTGCTTTTTAGTGATCAGTCTTATTCAGTGAATGAGATATATATATATATATATATATATATATATCTCCCACATTCAAAGGCTGTTAAATCGCATTGTTTACCCATATCTTCAGAAAAAAGTCACTTCTACTGTTATAGTAAACAATATGCTTCCCTATTTATAATGATCTGGCCCTCTAGCAACTTCAGCGCGAAATTATAGCTGATTTGCCTACAAATCTGGCCACTCAGTGTAGCCTCTTACCAGCAATTCACATTTGTAATCTATCTGGTGAGTTTCACTATTTCAGCTTCTGAAATGACAAATAGATTGCCTATAGCTGAAGAACTACCTCTTTTTAAAATTTTAGTTATAGAATATTTTGTATTGGCCAGAATTCAGACCATAAGTCTATTTCTCATACTACTAGAAAATTTTGCCTTCATTTCTTCAGTCTGGTTTCTAAAAATTCTAAATGAGAGTGTGTATATGTCAGGGGGAAAGGACTTGGGGGAAAGAAAAATGAGAGTAGAAAAAAAACATGCTATTTCTCAACACGTCTTACTGACATATTTTTAACATAAAAAACATGGTTTGTAGGAAATATGGGCTCCAGGGATATAAAACTGAATAGAATCTATTTTTTTTTCTGGCTGCATTACCCAGTCATCATGAAATTTCCCCATTCTCAAAACTAAGACATTGCAGTATGAGAAAATCAGAGAAAATAGATCCTTGCAAACTTGTGACAAGCCAGGGTGAATAAAGTCTTGGTACAAAAGGGGAAAGAAAAATATGCAGGTTTGAGTTCTAGTCTTCCTGTAGTTCTCAAGACAGAGACTTACTCCCTTAGAAATCTGAGGGTGAGAGTGTCCAGAAACAAAAGTAATACCTATAGTGACCGGATATAATATTTGCTATAAGAATATTGAAGTTATTTATATTTAACCTCTGCTGATGCCTCATATAATTTCAGTCTTGAGCATTGTCGTTTTGTTTCATTGATGAAAATGAAAAACAGTTAAAATCTCAGTGTTTTTTTTAGAAATGTATACTTTCCTATGTACCCTTTTCCAAGCTCTCATGATTCTTGGCTGAATTCAATTCTTTGCAGTTGTAGTATGGAATCCTCACTTTCTAACTTGCTGTTAGCCAGCAATTATTTTTAATACTTAAGTGATACTCCTAGGTCCTAGTCACATTGCCCTTTAGCAATCTGATAGTTTATCACTTCAAAGCCAGCAAAAGAATTTCTTATGCTGTAAGTGCCTTCCTAATGGAAGGTTTGGTCCCTTAAAAGAGCTCAACTGATTATGGCAGGCCCATTCAAGATAATTTCCTTTTTATTTAGCATCAAATGACCTAATTTGCATTTTTAATTACATCTTCACAACCCTCTCCATCTTTACTGTAGCAGGTCATTTAATCAAGGGAATAGAATTCATCACATTCCAGGTCCAGCCCAAATCAAGAAGAGGAGATTATACAGGGTGTGTATACCCTGGGTGGGGATCATGGAGTGAGCATCTTAGAATTATGCCTACTGAATTTTATATGTTCTTACAGACTGTAAATTCATTTTCATATTAAACTAAACAAGGGATAACTAGGGATCAAATCTGCTGAGAAAAAAAAGCTGTATTTTATTTTGTTCTGTTTTTCTCGTTTATTGCTTTTATCTTGATTTATAAAACTTTGTAAACACACCCAAATCTTGAGCTTGGAACCAGTGAGATCTAAATAAATACTAAGAAAATTGTATTCTCCCAATGTGGATATTTGAATGATCATAACTTTAGATTATCTGGACCACATTTCCTCTCCTCTATTCCTCTGCCTTTTTCTTTTGATCTGCTAAATTCTTACTACAAGTTTCACTTCAAAGGTACTTCTTCTCTGAACCTTCACAGACTCTAAAAGCTGATGCAGACACTTTGTTTCACAGTACTGTATAGAGTCCTCTGTCATGTAATTATCATGCATTTTCATCTTTCCTTCCACATTGTAAGGAGGGAGAGTGTATATTGTCAGAACTACAACACCCTTCCCCCAGCATTTGCTCACATAGTTCAGCCTCACAATTGCACAAAAATCTTATTAGGTAGGTAGGGAAATATCTTCCCATTTTGTGATAGGCGAACTAGAGACACATTGCTATCAAATGGCTATCCTAAAATCACATAACTAGAAAGTGGCAGATCTGGAATTCAGATAAAAGATTTCTGGATCCAAGATCATTTTTCTGCTGTTGAAATATTAAATTATAGTAAAACCACAGATATTTATTGAGTAGTAACTATGTTCAAATCCGTTTTGTGTTTTATAGGTAATAAAGATTTTAAAATGCACATCTTTTCAAAGGTGCTCTTGATCTCTTAATTAATTCTAGGACAGTCTTTTTTTTTCACCTGAAGGTAATTGATGTATGGTATGCCTTAACATGTATTTATTGAAGGTAGACGGATGAATGAATGGACGCTGATTATCAAGGTAGCTCTTTGACATGGGCTTGCAAGTAAAAACTGATCAGTTAGTAACTCCTTTCTTCAGCTATTTCAGAGTTGAAGGAGTGTTTCTTATGGATTTCAGCTTTGCAGTTGTTTCTCGGCTCAGTTGCAGCTCACCCTGCTCACTCCTAAAAGCAGGCCTGGGTCTCTGCTCCTGTGTGGCCTGCGCCCCACTGTGAGACCCAGGCTGCAGGCTCTAGCAGCGGCTAGTCCGCGCCCCTCCCTCCCCTCCTCCTCTTGGCTCCTGCTTCCCACGTTTAGATGCTTCAGTGCAGGGGTCTTTCAGGCATGCCTGTGTATTGAGCCGGGTACACTTTGCTGCATGATAGCTGTTCAAATTGTTGAAATTTCAGGGGCAGAGAGAGATCAAGGGGATCTCTCACACTGCCATTCCTCTGATGTCACTCTCACTACTTTTTTTTTATTTTTAGTTTGGAATTTGGTTTAATGAGTTTTATTGAAAATACTTCTAAGATACTTGGGATGAGTGTTCTATTTCTTTAAACTTTATTTTATTCTTTTTATCATATTTCATGTATATTGGAGTCCCAGCTAGTCCTTTTTGAACCATCTTTGACTTATCAATAGAGAAATTAGAAACCTAAATTGAAGGAATGGCAGGCCTGGACTATAGGTGTTTATGACCGAAAGTTCTTAGAGGAAAGGTATAAAGTTAGAGCTTCCAGGCAGAGAATTTTTTAGTTTACTCTTATGAAGGAGCATATCAAGGACTGTCTAGGTTAACTTTTAGCATTTACTAGTTATAGAGAAGGATTTTAAAACATTTCTTCTTTTAATTCTCTATGTGTATGTGTGTGTATTGTGTGTTTCGGAAAGAATAATGTCATGGAAAGACAGTGTGGTACAGTGTAGAATATTTTATTGTGATGCCATTAGTACATTATTTTTGCTTGTATGCCCTCAATAAATACATATTTCTGTGGGAGGTAATGCTTTTTCTACTATACTAACCTATTTTATGTTCTGAAATAAAAATAATTAATATACAGTATAGAATTTATACTATAAATTTATAGGTACAATATATACACATAGTGTTAATATTTTTCCATGCCAGTAGGTGATCTGTGTGCTCTTTGGGTACACAGACCCCACTTTGGAGGCCACTGGTGTAATGGAGACCATTCAGGACCTGGCTCCAATGCTGGATTACAATTGCTGCCGGTAACTCAAGGACATTTACTTACCACCTGCACAGTTTACTCTCATCTTTTGTAGTGAAGATTCAATAAAATTATAAATGTCAAATTTCCAGCAGATTACTTGATGCAAAATAGTCTCAACAAATTTAAATAGAATCAGAATTGTGTCTCATATTTTTTTCCCTCAAGAGCTATGATAAGGAAAGACAGATATAAATGCTAATGAAATAAGTACTTTTATTATGATCATGTATATTATTTGATGAGGAAAATAAGAATTTACCCATTGGAAAAAGTTGTCTAAATATTTCAGTATGCTTCCTTTATACCTGTTCACATTTATTTTTTCAAATCAGCAATTAGTCAAATCAACTTCCTGCATAATAAATTAAAAAATAATTATCAAATGCTTGCCATGAGCCAGGCTTTGAACAAAGAGACAAAATGGTTGAAAAGATGGGTGTGCAGCTCATTTGACCTTCTGTGTGTTTTGTTTTTATTTGATTTATTTTCCTCAACTGTGTTTTATATTTGAATTATACAAACCATGAATTTGACATGGTTTACAGGAGAAAGTGCAGATTTTGGAATTAAATGTACAGGTTCAAATTCGATCTCTGTGATTCATAAACCATGCAATCTCTCAGGCAATATTCCTGAACTTTAACTCTCATATCTATAAAATGGAGATAATTATCATCATTTTTAGATTGTTGTGAATTTAAAAAATAATATTTGTGAAGTACTTGCACAATTCTAGGCAAGTAAGGTTATGTTCAACAAATATCACTTATATTTAGGAAACTTTTAAAAAGAACTTGTTAACTGTAAAAATAACTATCTGTATCCCAGTTCTAGAAGACTTTTCATTTAAGTCATGCCTTGTCTCTCAGATAAGAGCTACATTCATATTAATGTGGCCACATCTAATCCCTACTGTAACTGCTTCTGAGTTTTAATCCTGTATTGAGTTTCAATTTTATATTGCCCTTTCTCACATATCACAGGAACTTTTACATTTTGTAAAATAATTTGTTGATTTTTTTATGTGTGGTACATATAAGATGGATGCCATGACTTAGATATTTCCAAAGCAATGAGTGCTGCACTTGTGTGTTCAGGAAGAAATCCAACACTGCATCTAAGGAAATAATTAAGTTAAAAATGGCAACAGAACTACTGCACAGAGATTACTTTTTAAATTTATTTTTTAAAGTGTAGTTGATATAACATTATTTTCAGGTGAGTTGACAGTTATATATTTTAGATACATACCCTTGACTGGGAATTAAACCCGCAAACATTGAGTCCACAGGCAGATGCTGTAACCACTGAGCGAAATGTCCAGGGCTCTAAATGGAAGTTTGATACTTCTTATTCCACTTCACATTTTCCTAACATTTCTTCTCCAGCCCTCTGGCAACTATCAGCTTTTTTTCCTCTGTATTTGAGTCTGTTTCTGTTTTGTTATTGATTTCACATATAAATGAAATCATATGGTATTTGACTTTTTCTGTCTGGACTTCTTTTATTTAGTTTAATACTCTCTAGGTCCATCCTGTTGTTGCAAATGGCAAGATTTTATTTTATTTATATCTGAATAAAATTCTTATATGTCTCTCTCTCTCTCTCTACACACACACACACACACACACACATTCATACTAGAGGCTTGGTATATGAAATTTGTGCACTGGGGAGGGGGTATCCCTCAGCCCAGTTGACACCATTTCCAATCTGGTACCCCTTGGAAGATGTCTGACTGCTGGTTTAGGCCCAATTGACTGCAGGAATCGGGCCTAAACCAGCAGTTGGACATCCCTCTCATAATCCAAGACTGCTGGCTCCCAACTGCTTGCCTGCCTGCCTGATCACCCCTAACTGCTTCTGCCCGCCAGCCTGATCGACACCTAACTGCTCCCCTGCTGGCCTGATTGCCCCAAATGCCCTCCACTGTTGGTCTGGTCGCCCTCAACTACCCTTCCCTGCTGGTATGGTTAACCCTAACTGCTCTCCCCTGCCAGCCTGACTGCCCCCAACTGCCCTTCCCTGCAGGCCTGGTCCCTCCCCAACTGCCCTACCCTGCTGGTCACCCCTAACTGCCCTCTCCTGCAAGCCTAATCCCCCTGAACTGCCCTCCCCTGCAGGCAGGCCCGATTGCCCACAACTGCCCTCCCCTGCTGGCCATCTTGTGATGTCCATCTTGTGACCACATGGGGGTGGCCTTCTTGTGCAAGGGTGTGATGGTTAATTTGCATATGACCTCTTTATTATGTAGGATATATATCCCATCTTTTTTATCCACTCTGGCAAGCTGTATTCAACAGGATACATGGCTATTCCCTTTCATCTTGCTATATTTTTGTTATACTGGTAATCTGTATCCTTCATTGTTATTTAACACTAGTGGCCTGGTGCATGAAATTTGTGCACATTAAAAGGGAATTAATTAGAGGAAATACGTTAATATTGCTATTTGCCCTTTTTCTGTAAGTCTGAAAGATGAAAGGAAATGAGTAAAATGTATATGAAAATAATATATGAATTTATTAATAAATAAACAATAACAAAATGATATAAGAATAACAGACATATAAAAATAATAAAAACATCATATGAAAACAGCAAAAATATGATATAAAAATAAAAACATGATATAAAAACAACATTGATGCAAACAATGATTGATAAAGTGATTAAACTTATTCTAATATCTGCCTCTATACCACATTAAGAGTGAAAACACTTTCAGAGTGCTTGACTAATTTCCCTTGGGATGAAGTATTTACAACTTTAACTTTAACATCACATGCTTTTCAAACTCGAGAGAAAGCAACATATAACTGACCATGTGCAAAACAGGTTCAGGTAGGAATATCTCAACTCTGTCTAGAGTTTGTCCTTGTGATTTATTAATAGTCATCGCAAATGCTGGCATCACAGGAAACTGTCATTGAATTAATTTAAATGGGAGGCCAGTGTCAGATGGGGACAAATCAATTCTTGGAATCAGAACAACCTCTCCTTCCGCAGATCCTGTTAACACTTCAGCTTCAATTATGTTAGGTCGTAATCTTTTGATAATGAATCTGGTACCATTACAAAGACCCCATTTACTATTAAGATTTCTCAATAGCATGATGATTGCACCCACTTTCAATTTTAAGTTATGACATGACATTCCCGAAGGAGTAATACTATTAAGAAATTCAATGGGAAAATTTTCCATTTCAGCATCATCTGTTGAGTCAATGGAATCATCACTCAAATATGTGTGAAATCTCCATCGAGTATATCCAAAATTTCTTCATTTAATTTTTGAACATGCTCATTTTTGGGGCAAAGAATTGCATGTTTAGATACATTTTTAATATTTTCTATAGATATAATATTTCCAAAGGTAGCTTCAATAATAGATCTGTTACAAATCATTTCACAGGAGATTTCAATAATATCCATTCCTAAATAAAAATTGCTATCAAGTTTGCCATCTCCAAGTTTTACTAACCATTCACTATAAGCAGAATCCTCTGATCTCATATTTGTTGTAAGAGACAACTTTCTGAAACATCCCCAAACATCACAGTACTTTAAACTTGTTTGTACAATGGCCGATCGCATCGCATGCAGTACAATAGTGAGACATTGTTGAAAATCCCCTCTGAGGAGAACTTTCCCACCAAATGCAACATTCAAATTCATAATTTCTCTCAGTAATCTGTCTATGGTGTTTATAGCATGACTGGATGCCATGGTGCATTCATCAATAATGAGAAGTTGGGCCTTTTTAATAGTTTTAGTAACTTCACTCTTTATATTGAGTCTAGAAATTGAAGTTTCATTTAATGGAATTGGTAATTTATATTGGGAATGAAAGGTCCTTCCACCAAGAAGTAAATTTGCAGCAATTCTTGTAGATGCTATGGGTAAAACAGTACCACCAGGCCCTCTAATATGATGTATTAATACTTCGTACAGACATGTTTTTCCACTACCACCTGGACCATGCAAGAAAAAGCATTTGGGGTGTACAGTTTGATCTTCGATGGCTGAAGTTATAGTCTGAAAGGCTGCCAACTGTTCATCATTCAGAGAATTTATCAAAACCTCTGCCTGTTGTCGCTCATAGGATTTATCACATGTATTTGTATTTGTTAATAAAGGATAGTGCGGAAGTTTGAAATGTGAACATTTCATTCCATGCAATGTAAATACCTCCTGTATTTCATTAAGGGCATGCATTTCACAGTTTACACAGGCACCTTCTCTTTGATGTAATTTCCAACAGAAATCTTCAATAAAATGAGATTTATTCTCATCCCATAATTTCTCTGCAGCAGAAGGACATCCAAACACACATATGTATACAAAAAGTTGCCGTAATTGTTTGGGCATATTAAGGATGATTGCATCATCAATCGTATCTTTCCAGATAGTGTCATCAAGTAATAATCCTCGGTGTTTAGCAGCTTCATGAAATGTATCATAAGTTACACCTCCTACAGTTCGCAGATCCTCAAAACTTATCGCACCTTCCACATGCAGAAGCAAAAGTCTAAGGTAATATCGTTCTGGTTCTCTACAGCTCACAGTGAACAGTCTACCAAACACTTTATTCCCACCCTTTTGGAGTTTTGTCCGTGAAGAATTATTAAAAACAATGCTGTGGAATCTCCCAATAATAATAATTATGTGCATCAGAGTCTTCTCTATTCAGTAAGAACCAAGCCATCGAAGTTGAGTTATGCCTTTTAGCCCTATCTAAAACTTCAGCAAAATCATTGGTATGAAAATACAAATTCTGTTCATTTGGCAAATGAATAGCTAATCTTGTGATTGCATGAGATTGGTCATGCATTCACATTCCAAAAAGTCTCCAAACAGCCTCAGGAGCACTCACATACCTAGAGTCAATGAAGTCCTGTACTTCGTCATGATTGATAATATTGTTTTTCAGAAATTTGAATATTTGCACAATCGTGCCCTTTATAGATGTATTTAAATAAATATTTGACACTTTCAATTGATGCACACACTTCAGCATTTATATGACAGTTATACTTAAGACACAAATATGGCTTATCAGGGACAATCCAAGTGTTATTGACAACTTTATTTCCAATACACATGGAGCCACCAGATATTCGTTTGTATTTGAGATATTCATCAATGTTTCCAATGGTCGCATGTTAAAATTCTTTTGGATATCCCTTTGAACATTTTCCATTTTCCATACATGGACTATTTGGATTTTGTATCCCACATGGTCCATGTGCCCTATTTAATTTTAAAGTTTGAAAAAGTCGAGGATACTGGTGTTCATATGGAATTTCTGCCTTAACTATACGGTCAATGTCATCTTCTGTCCATAATTTAGACTCACCATCTAATATCAATAATATGTGAGCATGAGGCAGCCTATGTTTCTGAAATTCAATGACATGAATTTTAGCTATTACTCTGCCAAACAAATGGAATTTACAGATATCATTTAAAAGAGCATTCAGCTTAATATTAAAAAATCTGGCTACCAAGTCAGGTCTGTTTTCAACTTTTTGCCAGCATTGTAAATTGTTTGTAATATCTGCCCATTTGGGGTTGCAAGTCATGGTTATGAATAAATCAGGCTTGCCATACTTTGTTACAATTGCCATAGCATCCTGATATTGCTGATGCATATTTTGGGGACTACCCTCAAAAGATGATGGAAATATTATCATTTTACCAATAGGCACATTGTCATTTTCAGATCTAGATGTGAGATAATCCATCAAACCACTATATTTTTCAACTCTCAACTTAGATTGGTTTGCTTTAATGAAATTTATCTGATTGGCCTCCATTTTTGAATATGAAACCACAATAAACTGTTGAGTTAACTTTCCTGCATTTAAAATAGGATTGAATGTGTCCCGCACAGAGAGATGAAATCTATAATATTGCATTTGTGTGACTCGTGTCCTTACATTTTGTCTAGTATTATTGTTGATT